>DWMG01000240.1:0-22580 GCA_018244855.1 Elbella merops
TTAATATAAAAACAATTCGTACACCAATCGTACCCATAAAGCTTACGATACAACATACATTAAAACCTCACCAAAATTATTTAACATTAATTGCCATAAATTCTACGAAACTTTGACATTTAGTGTACCTTATTTCATATTTCCCACTGCGCCGACATATAACCGAACACTTATATTTAACCCTACACATAATCATAGTCCTGTTGAATTAGATGGGCAATCGATCTGTTCTCGAAGCTGATAGATAAATTAAATTGATAAATGTCAGGAAGCAATTTGGCCGATCCGCCGCGGCCCGAAGATGGCCGATAGCCCTCGCTGCTCCCTAACAGTTCAAATTACTTTAAACTATGATCGAGGAGCGAAATCCTTGTAACGTAGCAAAAATTGTTCGTGCTCGTAATTGAAATTGGCCGTAAAAGTCGATATATAGGTAACGAATTTCTGAGCTCGCGATCTGATGTTGTTGTATATAATAAACAATTTCATCATCATCAATGTTTTCCGGCCATTGATGGACATAAGACTCCTCCAATGGTACGCAATTGAGCTCGACCATCAGCTCTAAGGAGTTCTCGTTCAATTGGTAAAATAACGATCTCACAATAAAAAAATTATAGTGCATAAACTTTATAAATAGTTAGCCCTTATTTTTATTCTTTTTCACAATCATACATTTATTTACAAAAAAAATTTAAGAAAATCTATTGTGCCGATATAGTCGGAAGTACAGAATAGCACTATTAAAATATAAACTTTAAAGACGAAATAAAAATCTTTAAACACATAAATTTAATAAAAAACATTAATATTCATAGTAATTCGTTTGTAATTCAAATTAATTACATTTTAATATTACTTTCACTTAATGTAATTTTAATTTCTAATTAAATTAATAACTATTTTGTTAATTTTAAACGTTAAAATTATTATTTCTTGTTTTGTCCATATGTGACATAGTGTTAAAGGAAATAAACGATTTCTATTCTATTAGTTTATGAGCTTCGTTGCACGAGTGAGTACATAATGTCAACGGTTATAAACTATTATCATTTTCACCGAGCACTTCACGCACAGCCAATCTCCGATCCCGCTTTGATGTCGATTGTCACCTGGCCTGAATAACTCTATTAATGTGGCCAATCGATTATACCTACTCGTAAATCGATGTTGGCGGTCGCTGCACCGGCACTATAAAACATGCGATGGAAACTCTCGAATAACTTATAGCGTTGACACATTTAACTGAAAGGTTATTTAAATTGAAAATAGATGAGTACCTGGACGTTTACTAGGTAATGGCTTGACTGTAACTGCAAATTATTTTTTAGTTACAGAAGTGTGTTTTTAGTACCCCAAGTGAGAACAGTAAATGAATAGAAACGAAAGCAGAAAACAAAATTACGGATCTTACATTGTCGACTTGCATACACAACTATGAAAAATTGCCGAAGGATTCGGTGATCATTGTGAAACAGACGAAATGAAAATAACGGCATTAATCACAACCTTTATAAATTCAAGAAGACTAGCGGTAATAACCGTGTGGCCCGGGTGCCAGACTTATGGCCTTAATCCTCTCATTCTGAGAGCTGACCCGTGTCCGGTGGTGGAACGATAAAAAAGGTGAAAAAAGAAGATGAAGAATACATCACTTACGGTTACAATTACATAGGTCTACGAACCTACAGATATAATGTGCACAAAAAAAACTACCGTCGTTCGGCGAGCCAGAAGACAAAAACTTATTAAACAATCAATACGCTGTTAGTCCAAAGTGTTCCGTCTACGTAAACGTCAGCCAGCCCACGTGCTGAAGTTTAACTTCGTTCCCGTATCGCGTCTAGACGGCAGTGGCAGAGCGTTCACGTTTATTGCATTTACTGTTAGAAAATGCTGGCAAATCTTGTATTTTAAAGTTAGTAGAAAATGGGGCTTTATATACTTTTACGTGTATTACAATAACATATGTGAGATATATAGAAGCGTATGTACGATATATAAATGCATGCCAACAATAACAGAAATTAATACCTTTAAGAATAAATTCAAAATCCTATAAGATACTCTGTTGTGAAATACACGTTGTAAACTCTTGCTGAAACGTGGGAGTGTTCTGTATTCCTCTGCCTACCACTTCGGGGATTACAGGCGTGAAGTTACGTTTTTAAATTCTTGCGGACGGTCTGATTTATTAATTCAAGTTATACGTATAATCTTAACTACATAATATGAACAGTACAAGACACACTATAAATAAATACATATACGTATATATAATATTATCATATATATAAATCATACCTCAAATAATAAAACTAAACAAACATAAGAGAGTATTACTATTGTTGCGCTATAAACGAAGGTCGAATATAAACGAATTAACGTCAATTGCGGCCTCGCAGGAGGTTCTATTCAGCTTTTAATCTGAAGTGGCCACCCAACCATCCTATTCTATATTACGTTAACAGAAAAATTTGTTAGACGACGAACGGGACAACATATACAATATGTATGTCTGTAAGGCTATAAACTTACATCGAGACATATCTCTTATGTCCACCAATATATAGCTGTTTATTAGATATATACATAGGTATTATGTACCTACCGGTGACACTAAATCGAGTTAAAGAAAGCCTGTTTCAAATAAACGTAACCGGTGAAATGTGGGAGTGCACTACACTCCTCTGTCTGCCTCTGCAGGGATTACAGGCGTGATGTTACATTTGTTTCAAATAAAAATAATTTAATGTAAATGATAGACTTTTAAATCTATTTTGTATTTGAGAATAAATGTTTACAAGAAAAACTTTGATGCGATGCACATTTTGCTTGCAATGTACATTTTTGCAGCAATTTACTAAAAAGATATACGGTTCAAATAACAAATGAATTACGTACTACATCTTTTTATTAGGTTGCAACTCTTTTTGCTGTGGCCAGGTGTTACCCGTGTCGGAGAATGTTGATATTTACTCTGCTAACTAGCCATAGAGGCACCATTCAAAGCGGTTTTAAGTGAAAATTGTGACTAGATACTATTATTAAACGATTTTAAGAAAACTAGAACTCCGACTTCAAGAGAGTGGATAAGGTTAAATACCTTCCATGTTCAAAGTTTACAGCTAAATAATAGTCACACGTTTTAATTATTTCAAAAAAAATTACTTCAAAGCATTATATTTTGGAAAGTTTAATAAACAGTTCGCTTTAGCTTATACCATAAGCCATAGATCAAAACGCTACTTCAAAAGACCAACATTTGCTGAGTAAAAACAGGTTCTCATAATATGGGTAATAACGCGAAATTGAGGAAACCCTTCGGCTCCGTGCACATTGCGGCCCCGCCAACGCTATGATACAGTGACAAGCAATTAACACGTTTCCACACCGGATTGGAATATTTCTATATGAGTGTAACACGAGAATTTATAAAACCATTCCGACAAACTAAAAGCTGACCGTCGGAAAGTGGCTTTTATCAAGTACATAAAATAACGCCTGAATTTCTCCGAACGGGTAGACAGGGGTGTGTAGTACTCGCACTTCTCACCAGTTTTGTTATACGTTGCATGGAATTTCGTGTAAGTATTATATTATACATATAATACGGTTGACTGACAGAGAACCATTGCTCCATTTTGTACGATAGAGGATAGGCAGAATAATTAACCAGCAAAGAGTAAATATAACCATAATTTTAAATAAAAAAAAAATAGTTTATATGACTATAGAAATATTAATTTGAGTCAGTAAAGTAGGTCATTCGTTTATTTATTTATCAATATTACGCAGTTGTCGCACAAATGTCATTATTTTTATTTAAGCACAACGTTTTTTTTATAAAAATTGAATGCGTAAATCGCTTTCCTTGAAGGCCGGCTTTTTAAATTTATAAAATTATTATTAGAACTCTTAAATATACATTTCGGTAATTATATTTTTATAGTATATAGTATAGATATGAATTTCTTAATACAGTTAAAATGTATACACATATGCATGTGCTGTGTGTAGAACCACCTTTACAAAGCTCTATATTCTGTGATGACGAAACACCACGAAACTTGTCCTTTGTAAATTTAAACGATTTAAACGTTCAAGTCCTGCTGTTTACTTTTAAAACGTGAAACCGCAAAGGTTTCTCTGCTACGAATAAAAATATATAAAAAATACCCTTCAAATCTTTGTGACAGGAACTATAAAGCCGGTGAACGTGTAATTTTAAACAGTGTTATTCGTGTTAATTTGGTTTTTATTATTCGTACCGTAATCGAATTTTCCATATCCTAATTCTTGCGTACACGACTAAGTCGGTAACACACTAAATTCCAAGTACTAATTTAATTTATGTATGTATACATATATGTGTGTAACATACATTTTGCTTTTGATAAAACAGTACATTCGGTACCATAAACTTTCGGTATGTTACTCGTAATTCACCGAAAGTGGGTTTCGAAATTTAAATCTAATCATTTACATTTATCCGACTGGTGTTGATCAGGAAGACCGACAGCTT
Source organism: Elbella merops (assembly GCA_018244855.1). Taxonomy (NCBI): domain Eukaryota; kingdom Metazoa; phylum Arthropoda; class Insecta; order Lepidoptera; family Hesperiidae; genus Elbella; species Elbella merops. The sequence goes on from DWMG01000240.1 coordinate 4,526, forward strand.
TACAGAATGACATAGTGAAGGCGGAAGTGGAAGCAAATTCGTGACATACAATCGAGAAACTGTCAAACAATCGTCAACAACGTTAATCGATCATCTCAGAACTTTCGCAGATTAGTTAAGAGTGAGCGTAACTCTCACAATGAATAAATACGTGTTCTTGTCCTTTGATCTGTTTGCGATGAAAATTATAATAAATCAAAGAACAAAAGTCCTTGATTTCTTATAGACGAAACACGACTAAGTTAAGCTCATATTTATATACGAAATATGTGCTTCAATATTTTGGAACAGTAACTGAAGACCTCATAGGATTGATACCTATGGTGCAAGTCAGACATCTACATATATATGTATACATATGTACAGTAGACGATCAGAGTGAATAAGTAAACGGGCTCAATCAATGGCAGACTAAGAAGAGTCCAGGTATTGTCAAAAGCAAAGACGTTATTGCGCAACAACATGATGCAAGATGGCACCACGCAATATGGGCCCTGGACAAAATTTATGAATCGAAGTGGGCGGTGCAGCCACACCATACCATGGTCGTCTAAAATTTTCGTCATCTGACCTCTACACTGTTATATGGACACAATAATTTTAATCATTACCATTATGTCGTCACGACAGTTCGCCTGCGGAGTAAGCAGAGAGCATCGAGTAGGAAACATCTCTATCCTTACCCACCTAAAATACATTAAACTCTCGCTTTATGCGAGTACGTGGATTTTGAATTTCGAATATTTTTAACATCCTCAAAATGCAATATACTAAAGTTTTTATACCGAATAGCAATTAATTTAAATCGATTCGGCATTGAAAATTTCAATACGAAACGGCAAGAGGATGCTGATGACGAGCGTGATTACATCATTAATTAAATATAATTTTTTTATATAAAATATTTCCTGTAATTTAATGTTACATAAAGCGACATTACTGCATTAGTCCGGTCCCATTATCATACAATAATTAACTGTGTAGCCGAAGTTTCAAGGTAAGTTATATCGTTGGTTTACATATTACAATAACACTAGGTACAGTCTTGTATCACGATAGTACGATTTAAGAAAAAGAAGACGGGTTTAAGTGAACTACTAGCAATTTTGGCATACAGAGTATATTAACTTGCTTGCTATTTTAACTTTGACTGCCTCGTTGGTTGTGTTGGTTGCAAGTGCGACTGCCGATCGGGAGGTCCCGCCCGGATTCGATTGCCGGGTCGAACACTACAAAATTCTCTAATTTAGAATTTTTAGTAGTGGTTCTGAATCTGGATTTGTGCCTGATGCATGGCAATAGGCTCACCACTACCTATTCCATAGTGGGACGTAAACGTAACCGGTGAAACGTGTGAATGTTCTCCATTCCTCTGCCTACCTCTATGGGGATTACATTATTATTAGATTAAATTAGATTATTACGCGCGAAGTTACGTAGAGTATTTTAAGTTACCATTGACTTAAATTTAACGTTAAGTTAAGGAATGGTAAAAGCGTTCGTGCGAGAAAACTAGCACGACCACACTTAAGCATTCTGACCGATACTGGGAACATTTCATGAGCATTACTTCGCTGTAGAGTAAGTATAAGATAAGCCGGCGGTACCCGCTGATGTCAGTGCAGCCAGCCCCAGCCAGTTACATAATAAGAAATCTATTACCTTTTGAAAACTCAATACAAATCTAATCTCGATCCAAATCTATCTTGATTGGCTATGGTCTGTCATCTAACAGGGTTCTTCATTCGACTTAGGATGAAGAACTGATTTATTAACTTTTTACTAGATGATTAGAATGGAAGAAATAAGAGTCACAGAATAACAGAATGCACGTTTTATATGTACTCAAGTCATCTGTAATAAAATACAATTAATTATTAACAAAACAATGGATGAAAGACAAAAAGGAATCGTATATTTTTGACTTATCAATTATTCGTTGGTTTCTTCACATTAACTATTTAATGTAAACGAATTTCTCTAAATGTCAAGTTTTATTTTATTGTATTAGACATACATTTTGGCAGCCCTAATTGTCCAGACGGTCGATCCTAATCTGAAATGTATTCGACTCAATCTTAAATTGAAATGCTAAATTGTAAATTGAAATGTTTAAAAGTACATTAGAGTAATAGATTAGGGCATTTAGATTACGTAGTAAGTACCCTTGATACGATTATTGAGTACTAAATCTGGAAATGATTAGCAAAATAATAAATGTGTAAATAATCAGTGACGTTTAAAACGATTTTTCATGAACGAGTTCTTCATAGATTCCCGCTGATCTCAACAGAAACTTGATAGGTTCAAAACTAGTCGGGTTATTTCTGAAAATCATAAGTATGTAAAACACACCAGCACGTAATATAATTAATATTGATATTCACGAAACGTTTAAAGAAAAATAGCATACAAATTTTACCGCGCTATTTCGTCATGTTTTAATGAAAGTCAAATAAACCGATAGACAATAACCACCTCAGGGTACCACCGTGACCTCGCTCGTCGCACGGCCATTACACAACGCATTCGTGAGATATATTATTATGGTGTTAGCAAAAAACTCCATGTCCATTAATAATATCGAACAATGCGTCCATTAACACGGGCGGTTTATTAAATAAAGAATACATTGAAGATGTCTTCGATTGAATGGTATTGACATACGGTTCTCGGAATGTTTGTAAGACAATATCTGCTAATGGTGATAGGTTTCTGCAAGTGCACTGACCCCGCAACCAATCTTGTTTTATCGTTCGGATTACAGCGTTCCATGGGTTACGAAAAACACTTATAATTCCGAATACATGCTTTAATTTAAGATTTTCAGTGACTACTGTCAAACGGTTTAGGCATACTTTAAAAGTCATTTTGACAAAATCCTTTAAAATTTATTTTTTTTTTTTTTTCAACCCATTACAATTTCACAGCTGGAATACGGGTCTCCTCTCAAATTGAGAGGGTTAAGGCCATAGTCTGCCGCGCTGGCCAAGTGCGAGTTGGCAGACTTCACACACCTTAGAAAACATTTAAATTTATACGATACCGCTTTTATTACGTACACTCTTTAGAACTCAGCACAGCAACGGGAACCTAATTAATATCAATATATCGTTAATAAAGTCGTAGAAATGTTACCGAGGTGAGTACCTATACCAGAAAATTTATGAATAAAATATAGATGACCTCATCGCCATAGACAAAAAAGAACAACAAATTACTGTGAACGGTTTAATGTTCTACATAACAATAATCGTAATTACTATTATTACTATAGCCGCCGCCCGTAATTTTAAGCATCGCCAGACCAGGGTTCAACAACCTGTAGGCAACGAACGAGTAACAGCAGATAAAATACACAACAATATTAGATATAGTCAATTCTGTTTTTTTTTCACTAAGAGAGTAGATAGTATTTGAGAGATAGCAATCATGAGTGGCTGCTGCCGTCCATATACATCTGTAAACAACCAATTAATAAGCACGTTATAAAACGAAAACATTTACATTTATTACAACATGTTTTAGTTAACATTTGACCTATCTTTATGACCCCGAACAGACATTCTCGTAACTAGTGTAAGTCTAAAATAAAAAACGTTCAGATTTAGAACTTTCGTTCTTTAATTTACTGGTATGTTTATTTCCTTTGTTACAGATTAACTATCCGATGCTATACTACATATAACGGACAACAATAATGCTTGGACCATATATGTGACATTTAATTTTTTACACTCGATTAAAAAATGTTGCGCACACCTGGAACAGACTATGACGGCATCGAGTAAAAAGCGGACACAGCTAAAAAACGATCAGCGTAATTATGACCACGTGCGATTACTTGCGGCAACACTGCCAGCCGTATATGGACGCTCGTGTTTACTTAGCTCATTACTGAACATTGCGAAAGTAGGTGCTAATACCACACATGGGCCTCGCATAACGTAAGTCGGATTAAGAATTAATAGACTGGTTGCGAGCGATTCGTGTTCGCAGTTTATGAGACTTATTGGGTTTATGTTTTACATATCAGTGAGAGAGGGATTTAGCGAGATCCTTCGTACTTATCGAGAAAGAATAATATAACTAGCAGTTGAATGTAAGCATGTGAATAGAGAATGCGACGGTTGATTTAGTGAAATTGTAGCATATTCAAGTTAATTTCATAGGATATTTTACGCGAGCATTGTTTAACAGTATCAAGATCATGATTCAAACGAAGTCCATTTTTTGTTTGATTTTATCGCCCGAGCTGTCGTCGTAGTTTAAATGCTTGTAATTTATTCTCAGTATGTTTTATGCTTTTATGTTTCTTTGTTTATCATCATATCATCACTGTGATGCCAACTTACGGGTATATTATTTCCAACGAATCAGAGCCCGCACCTACTACGGTACTCAGATAGATAATAATCTATAAATTTATAAGTACTTACATGGATAATTTTACACCCAGACTCACAACAAACATTCGTGCTCCCCACACAAATATTTATTGTGTAGGAACTGAACCCACAAACCCCGAACGAGGAATCAGAGTGACTAACCGCTAGACTGATATGTCCGTCATTTGAAAATAGAACAAAATATATCACGTGAGAATGACGGACGTATTAACAATTAGCATACTGCGTTTAATAGTATCGCAGTATTGGCAGACGAGCCGCTCTCACACTAGTCATATGATGTATAACTAGACGATTGATTTATAAAAAGCTTTCGTTTCGTAAATCGTTGGTGCTCCGAGCATCCGATATCGGAATGCCTGTGTAGTAGTACCGAACGATGAATGATCTCTTGAGCTCGACGTCCGTGCCAATATCACAATCGGATTTACAGTGTTAAATACACGGGTGTGGCTGGTACGTTACGACTGATTGTAGCTCTCCTATGCGGATTAGTTCGTGATTATATACTTACGAGTATATACTCGTAAGTAGATTTTAAGTATATTTTATTGACGACTATGTATACATTGACTAACTTAGTGCGCTATAGTTTTAGTATTTAAGTAATGTATTTTAAATAGTATATTTAAAAAGCGTAGAACGTATATTATTTATACAAATGGCTAAACTGAACGTTTTATATACCGTAGATTACGATGATATAGTGAATTTTTTATTATCAATACAGCTACAATAAAATTGATATCGATTCATCAAATATTAATTAACGAAATGAAATGTCATGCAATGGTGAAGGAAAACATCGTAAGAACACCTGCGCGCCTTAGATATCTTGATAATGTTTCCTAACACGTGTGATGTTTAACAAATCCTCCTTTAGCCATCTTGATAGACCTTCATCCATATCATTCTGAAAGGAGACCCGTTGTCGACAGTGAACCGATAAAGGGATTGCTTAATGCTGATAATAAAATCTCACGACAATTCGTATTGTGATGTATAAAGTCGTGCTGCACCGAGGGTTAAATATTTTACGTTAATTTTTTAAATGCAATTTGAACGGAGCACAACTTATTAGAAGAATAGTTCATTGACACGAACGAAATAAATTCTCTTCACAGTATAATAAGATTAGCAAGGATATTAAAGGAGAATTTACGGGAGCTCGTAAAATAAAGCATACTTCCAAAGTGCGTCGTCGAGTCCTGTCGCACTCGTTAGGATACATTCAGGAAACGCCGATAAGTGGAATCGATAAATAAGGCTCTAGGAATGCGTATTAAACTCATGAGTTTGAAATACTCTTAAATATTTTTCAACTCAATCGGGCAATGAATCTTTAAGGGTATTTTATTTTAACGTGATATTTATTTTATTTGTGTCTTCGTTTCTCGTCACTTAATAGAATAACATAAACCACTTACATAATGAACACAATAAAGGATGTAACACGATACTAAAATTTGTATAGCTTAGGGAATTTACTTAAAAATCGATATACAACGGCTCATTGCAGTCTCTAGTAAATTATACCTAAAGTTGGTCTAAACGTGTTCAAATCTATTGAAGTATATTATTTAAAAACATGATTTCATAAAGTTGTCCTTATTACACTCCCTTCTTTACCCCACTTTATGATTAATTATATCAAAAAGTCAATATCGATTAATAACAATTCTGCTTCATTTTTTCAGAAGTCAGTCAGTCAGATTGTCAGAAGTTTTGAAACAAACGACGATACGCATGTACAACACTCAGAAATCAATTTGACACTTACGTGGAATACCCTTTTTCTCCCGCCACCTGACTCCGCTTCGTTTTCGCCTTCGTCGTGTTGTAACTAGGTGTCTACTTAACTTCTGTGAGTTATATACGAGTATGTTTTCATTGAAACGTATGACAGATTTGTAAGCAAATGCCGTCTGACATTTTCCGTACTGAGCGACAGTGCGTGTGGGAGGCTGCAGCGTGCCCACAATCAGCTGACAAGCCCCTATTGCGTCACAAGCGAACATCGAACGCTTAATGAAAATACTAATTAAATTATTATTACTATAAAGGAACCATTTCTCTATTATAGATATGATATTAAGAGTCCCGAAATTGTTCAAGTAAAATTCTATTAAACTGTTTATGATATATTCAGACAGGTATAGAAATAGATTAACATCCAACCTCTTTATTATACTATTACTGGACACGGATCTCTTACGAGAAAAAGAAGTATTAGGTCATAATCTGTCAAGCGGGTATCTGGTCACAGGTGTCAGGTTTACGAGTATCAGTATTTGAACACCAAACTACGGGTACGATAGGCTAAAATATAGATCATAACTAGATAGACACGATTGCATTATCAGCCATCTTCGTCGAGTATGCAGAAGTGTATTAAAATACAGAAGTGCATTAAAATTTTAGTCTTAGCAATGTTAACTTGCAGTTGCCTATAATTGGCAACGAAATGAATAAATTCAAATTTTGGAATATGTCAAGAAATGTATGTGAAACTTTAAATCGTCGTTGTGAAGATACATTTTATACAATAGTCCATTTGGGACGCTCCAAGGACATTAATTCAACAACACTAACACAGAGCGAGCCCACGCGTTGGTCAAGTGCCAATTTAATTTGCTGAATAAGTGCCTACGACACGCGGGTAAGTTGGCTGGAACGAGCCAAGTAATACCGGCAGTTAGATCATCGGCCAACATAAAATGTTCCATTTTTGTGATACTCAAAAAATTATGATGCCAAAAGCACTTAAGGAAAATTTGTTCTTGTTCCAGCACAAAAAAAAAAAAATTTTGGCTTCCATTTTTGTGACACATCGAGATGATGCTGACGAATACTTTGTAGGTAAGGGAGCCGCGAGCGTCTGTTTCCGATTGTTGTGGTGTAAAATTATATTCGTTTTGTAACATTAAAATAGCAATGGGCCATTTGCGTGAGCACTTAGGCAACGCAACAATACCGCGGCTGGCGCTCGCCACGAGCCTCGGGGGTGAAATGTCGACGACCTCACACAAAAAACTATTATAAAGTAAGCTCGAACTATTATTATAGCTAAATCGCGGTATGCGCGATGGAGTCAAATAGCTTTGAACACTTTGCACGAACCAGATCGGAATCAGGTCGGTGCGTGAACATTGTAAACATTTTGTCGGATATACAAAAAATATGGCAGCTCCACTCAGTATCGATAGTAATGATGACTTTCTATCATATCTACAAAATAAATGTTACGACTGTGTTGAGCACAAACATGTTCAGCTAAATGTGGCCCAAGTTATCAAGTCTAAGCCTAAGGACTTCAGTCTATTCACCATAGTAAATAAAAATAACGCACTACAATATCATACAAATTGTATACCTATGTATGTGAAGACAACGTTGGGCGTTCTACGTCACGTGAGCCGCTCGTATGTTACAAACTCCATACATACAAACAAATCGCACGTATGTGCTTGAATATTATTGCATGCTTTACCAATATTAGTCATTCACATTATACGTTACGAATCGATTGAAACATTCCATGGATAAATATATGAAACACATTTAATACTTGTGGAACCATTTAACACTTCTATCGGTGACTATACCTGTGCTCCATAGCCGGAAAGCTCGTATACGAACTCAAGTTCGTGATGACATAATTCCGGTGTATCAGCTTAGCAAAATATTGACATAGAGAAGATATTCATGTTCATCATCGTTTCACTGCCGAGGTCGGTGGCCGGTGAACGTAAAAGACAAATAAAGTGGCGTTGACAAGTAATGTGCGAATAATTATCACCTGTGCGTTGCACTTAGGTGTTGTTTAAATTCAATTCAGTAAACAAATACGTTGGGGTTTTGGTCCCGAATGTGTTTCTTATCGTAAAGACTGACAAAAAGATAAACGAGCCACGTGATGATAAATTCACAGTTTAGTACTCGTTTTGAGTGCAGTAGGGGCATTGGTATCCCTCTCTGTCGTTAGGCAACTGCGTTATGTCAAGTCTGGTCCATGAAGGGGGGCTTCATGATTGGCACATCCTTTGCTCCTCTCCCCTATGCAGTCAGTTCCAAAATCCCTCACAGGCATTTTTTAAATCCATTTTAGCTTTGATGCTCCTCTGCACATTATTGGCTGTCATCTTTATTCTACACGCGTGACCTCAATTTTACAAATGACCACCCAAAGATCCCGTGCTCTTCTTGTACTTAAAAAAATATTATATTTTAACTTTTTATTAACTGCCACGACGTAGTTACCCCTTGACATGACATCTCAATCACGTATTAGTGAGATATCTAGTATCTGAGATAGTATCCAAATGCAATTTACAATTTTAATGAAACGTAACGGATGGTGAAGCTTTTGTACCGAGAGAAATTTGAATAAGCAAGAAGTAAATCATATTAAAAATTGACGTATTTAAAATACTTTAACATGTTAGTTGTTGTCTAGTCATGTAACTCATAATACTGAGAGGGAAATGTAAAGCGTATCGATGACTTGTCACTTGTTTCCCTAAATATTTAAAACTCTATTTACATAAGCTGCTTTACATACCGACCTTGTAGTCATTATTCAAATGCGGACCGCGGCACACATGACGTCATAATGACGCTACATGTACTCGTAAAATAGGTACCGTATTCATAGTCCATTGTTTATAAAAAATATTTTTCAATATTCATAGTCCAGCGTTTATGGAACTGTTACTATTGAGAATCTAGTGTTTATGAAACTGATACCGCATTCATTGTCTAGTGTCTATAAAAAAAATTAATAGTACAGCGTTTACGCCACTGATAGTATCGATAATCTAGTATTCATAAGACTGACATCATCTCCATAGTTCGGCATTTTATATGTATCGTGTAAACCTTGTTTATATTTTGCAATGTATTTCTATATTTTGTATGACACACAGCACATCTACATAATAATTCTTACATAATTTGGAATCGTCATCCGTGTACTGTACAATTTCAAGTAATTAACATAACAATGCAGCATTTAGGTGTTATTCCGCGAATTTTAAATCATTATGAATCATCAAAATCTTATAACTAACAACAATGTACTATTAAAATTAATTTTTCACTTTTTGTACAAGACAAGGAATTTAGACAAAACATTTAAATCTGAAAATGTTTTGCATTGATTTGGAAACGATGACAAGATCCGAATTTAATCGTGGAAATAACCATCACATCTACATGCATATATTTGGTGCGGGTGCATTGCTACTTTGTATTAAAAAGTGATTTGCACTAATACAGAGACTCGAGATTGAACTTGGGGGCATCTCACTGAGAGCAGGAACCATTAATACTTATAAAATGAGTGAACAACTTCCTACCCAAATATAAAAGAAACAAAGGTTAAAAACAAGAAATTTAGAAATAAAATATTTCACTGTTTCTCGACTAAATATTCGTTAAAATACTACATACTTACATATTTAACAAAAACTTTTTGAACAAGCACCTGCGATATTACTTGGACATCAAAGAGACGTCCTTCAGAGTGACACGAGCAAAAAGATTCGAAGCCGGGCAAATGCGGTGTTCGCCGTCACGTATTTATATATTACGTAGCTACGTGGCTTTTGTTTGGTAAACGTTAATTATGCGGCCGCCGGTGGAGCTTATTTTGGACTACAAAAGCTACGCGCATAAATAAAGAACTAATCGCTACTCGCAGAGGTAGCTCGGACAAACGCAAAACGTTGCGCTACAAATATACAAAGGAGAATAATGAAAATGTTCAAAATATTTATCTTGACTAGTTTGCTGGTTTTGTTGTTAGCGTGATTAAGAACTGAGCGAAGGTTGCGGGTTCCATTCTCGTTTGGGACTAACATTTTTGTTTGACGAGCACGATTGTTGCTTTGTGTGTTTTTGACTGTAAAATTATTAATACAATTATGTGTTAGGAACGTGGATATATTTATTTATTTATTCTTTATTTAAACCTTACAAAATAGTACAGGAATAAAAAGGCTATATATATGTATATATATGTATATATATGTATATATATGTATATATATGTATATATATGTATATATATGTATGTATAGATTCTCATTAGATTACTGATTTGAGCTACCTAATCAGCTGACTGTGAGGCGGTGTACATATTAGTGTAATTAATATATTAAACTTAACCAATAGTTAACTCGTTCTCGTCATAAATCCACTCGAAGAAAACCCTACAGCATTACCGTCCCCGTGTTTTGCGTCCGAAATTGATGTCACCACGCTCATAGGCATAGGGTAGATTGACCCATGACTCGGTTACACATAAGTGAACAAATAATGCCATGTCCACATGTGAGCAGGCCGTATAAGTTATCGTAGGGCCGTATAAGGCTATGTACACATGATGATACGAACACCGTGCACGATGCGTACAGCTTATAACCCATTAACGCCAATAAGGGGGTCTTCTATATCTATTGCTCGTATAGATACTTAGTCATGGTAAAAAAATCGAGATCCACTTACGAGTCATCTTCGTCACGACTGTAATAATAAATAGATCATCGTTGTATATAATAATTTGTCAATTTATTAAAAATATAACGTTACGTAACGTTTTATGTACTAAAAATATGAAAAAATTTTAACAATCAATTAATAAAACCGTTTTATTCCACTGCTGGATATAATCATCCCCTAAGGGGTTTTTGCACATAACCTCCACGCTGAGCATGCGGGTTGAGGATCGCAAAGCCCGGCCTCTCACGCCGCCTACGCTGCTTCCCGTAGGCGGCCAGGACATGTAGCCGTGCCTGGTGAGGCTTCGCCATTCTGTCATCTACTAGCTAACTCTTAGAACTGTACTTAAAAATATACATTTAATAATAAAACTGAATGAATACTTAATATTTGTTCCTTTGCTATAAAGGAAGGTAAATATATCACGTTTTTGAATGTGTCTGATAAGGTTGTAACAACATGATATTTATGTCACGATCCATATATAAAACATTCAGTGATAAAATGAGTTATTATTATGTAGAGATGTATAATTCACATTTATTGTTATGTCATTTACTGATACTACTAACAAATGCACTAAATCAGAGAGAGAGAGATCAAATTTTTTGCTTGAGCTAACACTCGAGAGCCGCGAATGCTATCATTACCATTTCGATTCATCATACGTCATACTATTATAATAGTTATATATCATCAAATTGTCTATAAGTCATATAATATTATAATATTCATAGAATAATTATAGAGATAGAAATAAATATAGAAATACTTTTATTCCATCGATATAGTTACATATTACACATATAAAAAAACGAAGACATAAGTAACACGATGGAGAGGGCACGCACTGTCTTTGCCGTGGGTGGACAAGCGTATCTCACGACTACCAATTTTCTGTGACGGCCCCTGATTACGATTTCAAATTTTCTGAACTGTTTTCTGAAAAAGAGTGTTTCTGACATATTACACTCTAGTCGCAAATGAGTGATGTGTTATTGTTATCCATATTCCCGACTAACCACTATCGGATTTCTAAGCAAAACGCCGAAGCGCTAGTGGGGCCGCGAAAATAGCCATTAGCCGTGATATTTCGACAGCGGCGGGCACACGGACGCACGCACCGCGCGCCTAACGACGCACTAATGCGGCCGAGAGTCATCAATCAATGCATCACCAAACCGTAGTGTACGCGCACGTTGTTACGGGCGAATTACATTCATACGAGCCGAAACTAATAACAGTGTTAGGGATAGTTCGCTGGCACCGGACGAAAAGGGCATCGAAGTTATTTGGAAATGATTATAAAGTTGAGTGTACACTACTTGTATTTTTTAATACTGATTAATATAAAATTAAATAATATAATGAAAACATTATTATTTATATTCATATCTACATGTAGGTGAATATAAGGATACCATACCGATTTATACCGCGTCAGTGCCAATGTCACTTGTTAACACTTTACGTCACATTTTACGACTTAGAAATTTTCAAGCCGCGGTTTAGTACGCCTATCGATATAACAACAAATGTTGACAGTTTTAAAAATAAAATCCTGCATCAAATAAACATCCAAAATGTAAACAAGGATGTACTTGCATATATTTATTGCGAAAAAAATAATACATCCTCATAGAGCAAATTGTTATAAATTAAACAAGCGGTCAACAATAAACACTATTTATGATATTTTACACATTATATAATCCCCAAGAGAGTTCCGCAACGAATACACTTTAGACACTACGTAAATTATTATCTAGAAATATAGTTTATATATGTATACTTAAAGTAATATATAACTTAACACTCCATCGACGATAAATCGCGGCCTTGTTACTACTGGAAGGCAAGAGGCAATTTGTTGTATGATTTACATGTTGTAATATTTATATGTGCGCGCTACACAATGTTCAACATAATGGAATTGGTTACACTTCAAATTTATACGTTTACCGAACCAACGCATGCATTACACTTGTTTATGTATCGAAGGAACTGTTTACAATATATAACGATATCTACGCGTTGGCTAGTAAACATACAGTAGGGTATATAATGTGCAAAAAAATAAACGGTAAAAAATATGGACTTTTATTATTATATTTATACATGCTTGTGGGAAGAATATATTTCACTCTATGTATTCTATACCACAATTGAATAGCAAAATTAAAATAACTCAAATTTAAAACGAACCTCGTAGTAACCAGGTACTATAGTTATCTTTTTATAACTTTCACAGTTATCTATCTAAAAAGCCGATAAGTACATGAGAGTACATATTTTTAAATACTCACTCATAAACAATGTTATACTCAGACATGAAACGGCTCATTCACGGCACGTCCTAAGAGAAAACTTTCTGGATAGTAATCGAACCCACATCCCTCTGATCAACATCCAGGATCACTAAATACTAAACCGATAGGCCGATCGTTTTTTTGAATGATATAGATAGTATAGAATGACATACCTTGAAACTATATAGCTATAAGTATCCTTATCGTTCGTACGGGGGTCGCAGTGAACGTTCTTACCTGAAACAATAACAATTAAATATAATTACGCAGAGAAGAAGCAAGCAGATAGTAGTTACAGGTGGTCGCTGCTGTCTATGGACATGTGGAACCAATCTACGAGTAGCACAAGACGCAGGAGTAGGTCAGTCCAAACAATATCAGTTTTCCATTAAACAATTACTTGTTCGTAATGAAACGTCAAATTGGTATCCCGAGCACAACTTGTATGAGCGATAATTGAGTTTATTGGCCCGTTTCACTTTACATACACCAAATTTAATAACACAAAACATAAATAACTTCGCCCTTTACAACGCAAACACAAAATAAACATTCACTATTGCACAACAGCACATGTAGTTACTAGCAACTGTTACTACAGACGCGCGACGAAATGGTAAAAAAAAATCAACACAGGCGCCATACGCAGCGATACCGCATCGGACAACAATTGTAACGCAACAGCAACGAAATGAACGATTGCGGTTCCGTCTGGAACATTCCATCACGCACCGCCCCGGGGGACTCGGTGCTGCCACTTCGATGGCCAAATGTACCGAATAGATCGCTGTATAATAGACGAGGTCTTCTTTTTGCCCACGACAAAATAAATATTATTTGTTTTTATATTTACACAAAAAATATTCAAGAGATCATAATGTTTCCTAAAGACGCTTAAAATGCCGGTTATTTGATCGAGTCAAAATATTATAAAATAAATGAAAATTTTCCACTTATATTTATTTAACGGGCATAAAATAATCATTACATATTTATGGTAAAAGCAAAACGTGCCAATGCATGTGATTTAGACGGCGCAATGTAAAGATACATAAAATTAACCGCTATGCCGTTCTACAATAACAAATAGGACATTCTGGAACATTCCATCAAGGGCTGCCCCAGAGCGCCGGGCCGAGACTTCGACAGCCAAATGATCCGGGCATAAACACATCGTATCGGACCGCGCCGGGCCACTAAATTATAGCAGAGTTACTATTGTTAAATTGTTCGCCGTTTGCGCGGAACCTCTCAATTTCGCGCCGAATGACAGTTGAATCGGAACCGAAAGGCGGCGGAGAGACCAGCGCTGCAGGCGCTTCGTGAAACTCTACTTCCCGTATCTACGCACCGTGCCGGTTATGGTTAACTACAACAGATTGTATTCTCTTAAGGGCGTTAATTTGTTACAGTGGTGTAACATTTACAGAATGAATAAGTAATTGCAATAAATTTTGCATTTCACATTAACAAAATGCATTTACAATTATTTGAAATTTTCTACTTTTCTCCGTGTGATTATAGCGAAAGTGGGTCATAAAGTTACATAGAAAAGAGCCGTCATGCTTCAGCTAGCGGCGTTTTAGTAACCGGCACAACAATGGCCAAATCTTCTACTGACATACACGTGTCAGTCAGTTCTGACGCCATTTTAACGATGTCCGATATATACAACGTACAACACTTTTAAATATTTCGCTGTTGTCAATTTACGTTGACGTTGACGACCGAACCATCGTTCACAATACATTTATCTACACAATTAACACCTTTACAAATGTATAGTGATTCGCCATAGAGATGTCTATCGCAATATTAATAGCGATATCGATAATTTCGAACTGAAGTGACATTTGCAACATTTGAATAGAGCGCGGAAATATAATATATTTTGAGACCGCAAAAGATTTAAACGCTTCTAATGCCAATAAATCTGTAAGAGCCAGACAAGAATATATATGCGTAGACTACATCGATTAACATCAAGTCAATATAAACCTTTGTTGATCAATTCAGACAGCTTAATACTATAAGTCTACTCAATGAAAATTATTATTGGTTACATTAAAACCTTGTTTAAAAAGAACATTAACCTATTTTTATGTACTTGTCAGTCGAAATCGCCAACATTCTAAAGTGACATGAATAGTGAGGTGCATATAAATTTCGATATCGATAGATTTCAGTACGTTTCAAAATTTATAATTTATAATACTTGGTACAAAATTAAATATTGCTGATTCATGATAATGATAACACAATTATCTATAATACATAAAATTATAATGCTTTCTATGTGCAGGATAAAGGATACTTTGTGTGTCAAGTATACGAAGCGTATTAACATTTAGGACATATTTAATCACTGAAATGGTCCACGTGCCTGGGAGCGTTGCTTCATTTAAACCAAGGGACTTCTGGCGTGGAGCGCTGAGTTCTACTGCATGAGGATGTAATTATTAATAGAGTTATAAATATAATAAGTGTAGCAATAGAATGTGCAACGAAAGTGAGCGCAACGTGCACGAACATCGCAGTTCCAGAGTGGAAATGCGTCAACCAACCACCGGCCGTGGACATGCACGAGAGCTTTCGATAAGCCCTACAATTTAACCGCATTGTGGGTTTATATCCAATGTCACTCGCGGCTTCCATGTTTCATAGGATGCCTTTTATTTACAATGCATTGTGCATAACCAAAATATTCAAGAATTTTATAACTGATCAATACAGTTTGACTATTACTAATGCTGAGTGGGTGATAAATGAAAATGAAGTACGACAGGTCTAAATTTGGTATGTCTCTGCCAACCGTGAAAAGAGCTTGGCGCGAAGATATGTAATGATCTATTAACCATTAAACAAATAATATTATGAGCCATACATAGATAATGGTCCCAGTATTTGTTTGACCTGTTGTTCCAAAGGTTTAATAACTCTGACTGCTGATCCGAAGGTTGTAAATTCGATTCCTAGTGGGAACAAATAATTACATAATTTACGTATTCTCAATATGTCCAGTTTTAAGTTTAAGCTGTTTAATACAAAAAAACGACAATATATTTGCTGGACCCAATAGAATTGGCAAGATAAAACCAAATGATCGAGATGACTTGGACATCTCGATAGATTGGAGGAGGTTTGGATTGTTGAGAAAACGTAGTTTTAGTTAGGAAGTTAGTTAGTTAGTTTAGTTACGTAGTTAGGAAACCTACTTGATGAATTGAAATAATCGCATCCAGGCATAGCCGTAGGATTGCCGGGGTGGAATCGGAGCTGCTTTAACTTCAAACAATTAACTTTCCAGCATTGCTCAGGTTTAAAATCAGTGATGTAGCCTTATGGAGGCCAAGACCCGAACAAATGTAGGCCAGTGTAGTACCTAAGTTATTATTAACATTTTGTCTTACATGTGTAGCTCGCACAAATCGAAGTGGCTTACTAGATTAGTGGGTTAATTACTTTATTAATTACAAACAAACGTATAATTAGGTACAGATTTAGTTCTTTAATAAATTTATACATTGACCTTAAAATCTTATCACATATTCGTAAACACTCGTGCAACATTTCAACTATACATTAAATATTTCTTCTCGCTCACTTTAGGGCATTGTGCATTAATATAGATAAGGACAAAACAATCGACAAATGAATTACTGCTATTAAGCATTATGAATACCGAGGTAAAGCCGTATTTAAAAATAGGTACTTTTCAATATGCAATTCCTAACCTTGTCCTCAATATTATTTTTATTAAGGACTTCTTATTTTAGATCTAATACATTACTGACTGGTGGCTAGTAAAAACAAAAAAAATATCAAACAACAGAACCAACATGTTTATTTACTGATAAATAACTTAAGGCTTCTGTAAGGCTTTCATTTTGTTTCCCAGGTAGAGTATAAGTTAGAAGGAGGTACGAGTACATATTTTGTTCAGGTACATTAAATATTCAGGTGTTATGTGTACTCATTGCAATAAAGTTTAAAACTCTTACATTGGTCTATCGAGAGGGATCATATAATTAGAAAGTAACATCATGCCTGTCATCCCCGAAGAGGTAGACAGAGGAGAGTAGTACACTTCTATGTTTCACGTTTTAATTAGGTATCATATAATATACAATACAAGATATTTATCGAGGGATATTACCCATTTAATAAACATTTTAAATTATTTTGTAATCCTCTTTATATTCCATGTATTATTGGACATTTGACTGATTTTGGCCATGACGGCTGCTTTCTCTCCGATTTCGTTGATGTGCTCTCGTGTGGCTTATGTAGCCAATGTTCTTCGTGAAGATTCTCGCATGTTCCATGTATTATCACTGATATGACATACTCGTATGAGTACATTACACTAGGCTACATTTTCTTTTCACGTTTTTCAGCCTGTGTAAATCTACTCTTTAAGTCGAACTACGTATTGCTTTGCTGTTCACGGATAACAGGTTGCCTGGGAATAATAGGCGGCTGTAATAATAATAACGGCCTATTTCCTTTATTCATTTTTTTACGTTTTCGAACAAAATACACAGTAGTCGTACACATGCAATCACCATTTCCTTCCCTCTTAGGCGTAAGTGGCCCCGTGAAAATAGTACAAATGGGCGCTAAACACGACATATTATAATTTATTTTTTTAACCCCCTACAATTCCACTGTTGGAATACGGGTCTCCTCCTATATTGAGAGGGTTAAGGCTATAGTCTGCCACGCTGGCCAAGTGCGGATTGGCAGACTTCACACACCTTGGAATTGTTTTTTTTTTTATAAATTCTAAGGTGTGAAGGTTTCCTCACGATGTTTTCCTTCACCGTTAGCAAGTGA
>DWMG01000241.1:0-22578 GCA_018244855.1 Elbella merops
GTAGTATCACATCTTAAGAGAACTTATACAGAATAAGTATCTGGTATAAATCTTATATGGTCGGCAACAGCCGTGATGGATTCAATGGAACAACATTTTTTTAACGAATAATCTTTGGAAAAGATAAATGAGTATACATGAAATCAAAATTAAATGCTTGCGTTTACATAGATAGTAAAAACGAAATGTCTCGAGATTTTGTACGAATGGTTATGACGACACGGGAATACTTCTAACATAATTGAATAGAACAATGTTTGTTAGAAATCGAAGAATACACGATTATTACAATTATTTTATCGATGAATACAAAATTTTTAGAATTATTTTGTTGATGAATACATAATTTTTAATTAATATTAATTATTGTGGTATAATTCGAAACTCGCTCACGTCTAGATTCACACTCGTATGTGTATAGTGAAAACAAAATGTATTAAGACACTGTACCAACTGAATGCGATTGCTGTTTGTCATCAATCTGTCTGTCCGTCTGTCGCAGCGCTAAATGCCACGACACACAGATTTTTTTACTCCTTGACATCTTGTGTGTTCCGCAACGATGTTTCACACCGCTAATTTATAATTAGGTATCCGAGCAAAGGTTAGCTGAGATCTTGATTTATTTACTGTTGCAGCTTTATCTACGTTGCTTGTTTCTCGATCAATCGATACCTCTGTACAACCCACGTTAAGCTTTTTAGTCATATCGTCATCAAGGCTGCATAGGATACTTGTAGGTTTAGTAATTAGTGTATGAATACTAAGCACATACTCGTATTTTTCTATTGATATTTCTTGTTGTACATTGTTAGGCTTACGTTTATCATTCGGTTAACGTTTAATTCAAAAATTACCATGTAATATAAACATCACTTTATTATGGCCATTTTATTCTTGGTTTTTTGACTCTGACACAAACAATTTAACACAAAAAACACAATTAGACATGTCTATTGCTAATGTTTAACGTATTGAGTTTGTTGACGTCATTATGTGTGAACATATGTAGAACTATATGCGTGTACCTACTATTTCACATGTGACTATTCAAATGCATCATAGGTCTTCCCTGTCAGTTTCTGGCTAATGTTCGAATTTGAATTTCAAATAATTATCTGTGTGACTTTTACAGTCATGTCAATTTCATTATGCTTGTTCATACTGTGAATTTATTTTTACAGTGTTCAAGTGTACAGACAATCAATCTGCATTTTTTATGGACACATGCAATTAATCAATTACATAATGATAAATTTATGACAACAATTAGCGCAAAATATATAACCGCAGTTGGTAACGGTTAATCACAATTATTGGCAAATTTTCAAGTAAAGCGTTCATTTGAGAAATACAATTTATTATGTACAGTAATTAATCAGTAGAACAAGACGAAATCAACTTTGGCGCCAAATACATGGATTACATAAGGCCTTGAAAATTTTGATGGTCTGAGTGCCTAAGTCGTCATCAATGCCCACTGTCTTGATATCTTTAGTAAGGAGAACGTTTTCATTCAAAAATCGTGTTCTCAAATAAAATGTTGTTTTTTTTGTTTGTGAATTTCATAAAATAATATCTTATACATATAATAATATGACAGTACATTTCTATACATGGCCGCCTAATCCCCAAGTAAACGTCAAAAGAGGTTGGACTATGGTAACCACCCGGCTGATAATTTGCATACATATACTCATATACATACTTTTAGTTAATGTAAGGGGTCATTCAAATAAACATACTCGTAACGTTGTATTGTAATATAACGTACGTAACTTCCGTATACTTACAGAATTGTTTTTACTATGAAATGTTTCGCAAATATTACCGGCGAGAACTCGTAAGTAAGGCACTGTGATAGATTAGAAATGAGTCGAGCAACCTCAAAAGAAAGTATACATGAACCCAGTACACAGTTTAACCATATGCACAAAATATATGTTGCATAATTTTATATTACACAATTCTAAAGCATACCAATTTGATAAATCCTTCCCTTCTCATTCTGCTTGTAAGTCGATTCGTGTCATGGACGATTTAAATGAGGACTGTGCTAATCTACCCTGTAATGAAAAGTCCTGGCTATTTGCAATAATCCACTCTAATACGACGATCTAATGCGGAAAACTAAAAAACTAACTAACTTAACTCGTGGAAAGCGGAAAGATGATGAACACATCATTTTTACATCCAGACAGAACAAACACTTGTGCTCGTACCACAGATACGAGTACCTTGGGTGGGGATCGAATTCACATCTCCCGACTTAGCAGTAATACTCACTGATCCCTAGACCAAAACCCCGATTAAATACATAAAATAACTAGATCCTCGTATAGTCGTGAACCTTTCAGTTTTTTGATTATATATGTACCGGCTTAACTCACGTACTTTTTCGGGATGTCCCGACTAGTTTCGGACCTGCACGAGGTCTTTCATCATGAACTCCTGCCGATTACAGCGAAGTGGTTTTGGTTGTAGTCGGCAGCGAGTTTTCAGTTGTTGTATATGTACTTTGGTACGATGTAGATGAGAGGTCGAATAGGTACATTATTTGTATTAGCTGCGGTGCTGGCCGAGTACTAATGTCACGGTCGGAGTGAAATGATGTGGTCTGCAGTATTTCTGAACGCTCCTGCGGCTGCCAGATCTGATAAACGTGTGTCATTTGCGCTTATCTCATCGGCTCAGTGCCTTGGTATAATTGCTTTTGAATGCCAACTGGCTTAACAAATGTATATAAGGTTTAAAAACTAATTTATTTGTACAGATTATTATTAACTGCTTTTTAAATCATTAAATTATGTGAATGTTAGATTTTAATATCAATTTTAATATTATACATTTATGATATATTTTATATTTTTACTTTAAAAAAATATTATTATAGGATGTATTGTCTTGCATCGACCCGTCAGACCAGTTGTATGGTCTACTTTTAAACATCAACACTGCCAATATATTTTACATATACCTTGACATTTTGATACATTAAGCGTTCTGTCCTGTTACCTTGTATCTGTATATAATGGCTCTACTTGTTAAATTATTTGATAAAAATTTACTTACACGACAAGGTTGCAATGAAAGCTCGTACTGAAAGCTTACGTCGACAAGGAGAGTAGCAATGGCATTATAAAACAACCGCTTGAATCTCAGCATTATTTGTTAATAAATATATTAATCTAGTTAATATTAATCAGTAATAGGATTGCAGGATATCGGCCGTTAATATATTTAACCGTTTTCTGTAACTAGAGCGAAATGTCACATACTAGGTCACATGTCAATATCGGGCCGTTTGAGTCCAACTATGCCATAAGTATGTCATGTTGACAGTTTATTTGGTGGCAGTCGCTTAGTGTTCGCGCTTGGCATCTATTGCATTCAGATGAAAGCGATGTTAAAATCTTAGGAATCTAGGAATTTTTGGGTCGAAAATCAATTTAGTGCTTCGGGTAAATATAGGTAAATTTATTTATAACGGACGGGAATGGATTTTACCCAGAGTAGAGCAGTTGTGACCTTAAGAAATATATTGTGGCTGTTCCTTAACCAGGATGTCAGATAAGAACAGGTAAATAGTAATTTTTCGAAATATTAAGGACTGTTACTTGTCATTTTTTAAAAGGCTTTTTTATATTATCAAGTAACTCTCCCTGCAGCCAAATACACTTGGTGCGTGGACTTGGTCCTGGCAAAAACGTTTATTTCCTCTTTATCCCGTTTCCCACCACCCCTTTGCAGTAAACCTATATAATCGTTGAAGAAACAATATATATACAATACATATGTACAGTTCTTGAATTAAATCAAGTACTAAAGTATGTAGTATCGTATATAATCCGTCAAACTGTTGTCGGTCAAATTTTTTAACAATTTATCTTGAATATTTCGCATTGGTTTTAGATTATATGACAGAACCTTCACAGACAGAAGTTTCCGGATAATTATCTGTACATTAATCAAATAACGATATAATTTAATGTAAGATGTAAGTATACATAATAATACACACGTAAAATAAAATACGATAGTTAGAATAATTACTAACGGATATGAGCACAAAGTAATCAAATAGTTGTATACAATTGAATATTATTAAATTATTTTTTATTTGAATATTATTAAAATCCCAGGAATATATTAGATACGCTGTACGAGTATATACTTGTTACAATTATTATAATTGGCTCTTTAGTTGGAAAATATAACGTAATATTACGCCTGTAATCCCCGAAGGGGTGGGCAGCGGAGTGTACACTCCCTCTTTCCACCAGTTAAGTTTACGTCCAACCATGAAATGGTTGGTAACATCACGCCTATTTATTACGCTACGCAATTAGTGACAATAATCCATATCTAGTATGTATTTGAAATATTCTAAATTACAATAGATTCCTTAGTCATTGTGTAAATATAGCAACAGAGTCAAGTGAATTTGGCATTGATATGAGTCGATGACACAGCCATACGAGATTGCGAAACGCGAACTTGAGAGCTGCGGTTCGGTTACTCGCGACTAGAGAGACACTCGTTACAGAGTCCAAATTACTCTACATAACATCGCACCTTTATTTCCGAAGGGGTAGGCAGCGGGGTGTAGCACTTTCTCCTGTCACCAGTTAAACTTCCCACGTGATAGAGGTAGAAGACGCATGGCAGATCTATATGGATTTTTGGTACTCAGTGCTATTTATCTACCTCGTGACCTCTACGACCTGGCGTGACAACCTTTGAAAGTTAAACTTTTATCTTAAAATTGTGCGAGTTTTTAAGAGTAAATTATCTTCTCGCAACAGTGATATAATTCAGCACGTCTTTGAGTAGTCAGAGTGTATTCACAAGCTTCTCTCATCCTGAGAGAAGACTTCTATCCAACAGTGGAATACTAAAAAGCTTAGATAATGATGAACCTCGTTAATAACATTTAACAGATAGATTTTTAGTATGGAAAAGTCCATGAAAGATTTATTTTGGTACAAAAATGTTTAAACGTTTGCGGTTATATTATTGCCCAAAGCAATTTCAACTTCTTTGAAATACGATAGAAATTTCAGTATAGCCTACGTCAGCGGAATAACCATTTCTGCCGCTAAACAGCTTATATATATTCTTAATGAATTTATGGACGTTTATTTGAAGACTGTGGAAAATATACGGACACTGAGATAGGAAGCATTTCAAGAAAAACCTAAATATCATTTTACCGATAGACATCAAGAGCCATTCGTATTATTGAGATCGAATGGTGAAATATTAAACTTTTAAGCAGGTTGGTACTTTTTTAAATAGGTGGACTGAAATTAGCTGATTCGTAAATTCAAAAATAAAAAATAATGTGGAACATCTGGAAGATGCAACCTGTCATAAATAAGTGCAGATATAAATGTAATGACTGCGTTCGTCGCGCACATAAAATTGTCAGAGGCGCGCATTATGGGCGCCAGTAACAAAATGTCCAATGTCACGCGCACTTATAACGTTATATCCGTGCGAAGTTTGATACGTTTCCAAAACATTAAATTTCATCGTTACTGTCGTATTGGAAATGTTCCTCTCTGGGTATTTCGAAACTAAGTGAAGTGACAACAATCTGGGTCAAAGTGAGGAATTGTTTCGGCGATATTTATTTTGCATTTTGGTTTTGGCCATTTTTCATTTGCCTCGAACTAAAAAGCTTTGGGACGGTTGCCTTTGATTCGCAGAAAATGACATCCAAATTGCGCCTAAATAGCCGTATCTTAAATGCAGACGAGCTTTCGTCATGGTCTGAATGGCAAACTTTAAGAATTTTTATACTGATAACTTCATTGCAGTATTGTATATCTGTTTCCGTCAATACATTAGTTATACGATGTTAATCATTTCTATACGGTAACCAGAATGTTAAGGTAAATAAAAAGCCCTACTTACCACATATAAGATCTTACTTTAGTAAAATCTTCACACCCACTTTTGAGTTCAAAGAATTTGAACCAATTTTAAGCAGTATACTTAATGACCAAATTTATAATTAAATAAGCTCTAGTCTTTACCTTTCTAAAACTGTTAATGTAACTATAGCAGTTATTACTATATTAGATCACAAGGATAAATTATGTGGTTTCGTAAATTCATTATATTGTTATTGGAGTTATGGTTCATCAAAGGATCTTCATCGTCTTCAACATTCGGTACTAGTAGTTATCTGAAGCTTCGCTTATGCCACCAAAGACCTTAGAACTTTGCTCGTGTCATAATATTATGCTATATATTGACATAATTAACCATCATGAATCACGTACGTGATACAAATTCAAAATCCATAAACTTTGAAATTTTGTTTGAACGTCTTATTATATTTTCGACAATCATGTCCTATCCATGTCATATCATCATATCCTAATAGACTGATTTTGATGAAATCTGTTACCGTAATTACTTATTATCTGAGTTAGGATACAGACTTTCTACTGAAGAAAAATCTCTCATTTCCATAAGAAAAGTTTATACTTCCAAAGTTTATACTATACGGATTTCGATAAAAATCGATGATGATCATCATCCCCCGATGCGCAAAAATTAATATGGTCATATGTATTAAACATTTTACATTATCATTGGAAAGCGAGTAATTTAAAAAATAATTCCTTTTTTAATTGACCTCTTTTGCAAGATTGATGTTATCATAACACCATACTACAGAAACCATAAACCCTAAATTAACAACGAAAATCTCGATTTCGAATTTTAAAATTTCGTGCATTGTGTAAAATCAGATCCATCGACTTGAATTTGATAATGAATATTACTCCTAGTGGAAATTTTTAATGAACAATTTTTTTACCATATTTAATTCGCAGGTAACCTTTCTTTAATACGTTTTGACTTTTTTGTGTTAACAAATTTACATTACATTAGAATTCATATTATCTTAACTCTTATAATTTCGTCACCACAACGTGACCAAACTCGAAGGCAACACCTGATTCTTAATATAATATTCGCAGAATTATGCATGTTTTTAAAGAAAATTTCCCTCTCCAAAATGCTGAAAGATGCTGAAATACCACAAGACTTGTGCACTTAGGATAAAATAGTGGACTAAAATACATACACAAAAAGAACATTACTAGTTATTCTTAATATGTGAATTCCACAATACTCATTGTAGAGTCATTTTATTATTCATCATCATCACCTTACTCGCGCTCCTGATTCGCTCCCACTGCTGCACATAGGCCTCTCCTCTCTTTTTATTACATTATTTTCGACCCAAAATATTATTCCATTTTTTTCTCATTGATACTGTAGCAACTAGCCTTTTTTTTTTTCAACCCATTACAATTCCACTGTTGGAATACGGGTCTCATCTCATAATGGAGGGTTAAGGCCATAGTCTGCAACGCTGGCCAAGTGCGGGTTGGTAGCCTTCACACACCTTAGAATTTTTTTTTTTATATAAATTCTAATGTGTGCAGGTTTCCTCACGATATTTTCCTTCATCGTTAGCAAGTGACGTTTAAATTTAAAACGCACTTTTGTAAAGAGGTGCGCGCCATGGGTATGCACCCGGTACCCCCGAAGTGAGGGACTGAATTCTTAACCACTAGGCTATAACTGCTTAACCACTAGGCTATCACTGCTTAGTAGACTTATCACTTATTAACTAGACATCCTAAAATATAGTCTGCTAAAATTCAAACCTCATAAAGCATTCATTAATTTGTGCGGCACCTTAGTTTTATTTAAGATCGGATTCTAATTACAAGAAAAATTATATCGAGAGATGTCATTAGATGACAATATAATTACGTAATACTCGTATATAATTACATTTATTTTCATTAAAAATAGCAGAAATCATTGGCTACGAATATCGTAGCATCATAATGGCTCTACGTTTTGAACATAAACTTTCTAATCTACTACTTCATAATTCCACTCTTAGACACGTGTTATCTCACAAAAAGAGGTCTGATTATCATGAGGATCACGTGCTAGTTGGCAGACTTTACACGTTTTTAATAACATGGTTGGACATCTTCAAATGCGCAGATACACGAGGATATTAGAAGCGAATATGTCAGTCCATGGAAGTAACAATATTTCTGAGGTCGAAATAGGAATAACCTGACAGTTACTAACAAAATTAATTGGACTATCAAGACCAAATATGTACATTCGATACTGACTAATAGGGAGGGTAAGTCATTGCAGAGGTGTAGCGCAGAAAACTGAAATCGTTTAATATTTTTTCCAGTATACGTCTCACATAAGCTGTAACGATCATTATTAAATGAAAATAACTGATAACAATTATTTCTCGTGTGTCTGAAACGCCCTTAATATAATGTTCTATTTCATTTTGAACAATGTTATTAAAATTTGTTATTAAATTGGAATATCTTGTTATTAAATTGGAATATCTTGTTATTTACGAATATATCTTTCATGGCAAATTACTTTCTTCATCATTTTTATACTTATATGCTCTGCTTCTGCTCTAATATCTCTCAAAAACAGTTTAAACGTAACACCACGTTGTAATACTCTTAGGTGTAGATAGAGGAGTCTTGTTCAGACCCAAGTTTCACCAGTCACGTTTACGATCCATCATGGACTGGGTGGTGTCCCTATAGAACAATTTAATAATAATTCACCTGTTATACATTTCTATTTTATCTTATTAATTATCACTGTGTCTTTTTCTTATCCTTTATATTCGTACAATTTTAATAATTGCCATAATTTTACACCATTACCAACGCTCGACTAGAATTTTATCAGGCATTGAATCCGCTCGTAGTAAATATATTCAATGACGGGTAAATAAATAAAAAACGCTAATTAGCAATCCAAAAAATTGCCATCCAACCTCATTGTGTTCATGGCCACAGTAATTAACAATCATAATTATATAATTTTACTAGTAACATGTATAATATCGCAATAAAATGAAATATTGTGCAATTCGTTTATAACAAACGTGACATTCAGTGGCGCTGGTGACAGTGTAAAAATACATTTGTTTATTCCCACTTGGGGCCGGGCTAAATATGAAACCACTGATATTGTTTACAAACCATCTATCACATTGATAGCTATGGCTTAACATAAAACGTGTTATTCCAATTAATTCTTATTAACAAGTTATAATTACAGGGATAATGAAACTCATTATAAATTATCAGAAATTACACAGATAACATATATGTAAGTATTTTTTGGAACAGAAATACATATATACTCGTATATAACTTTATGGTTTGCATCACCTTGATAATGGCACTTAAACTTTAGTGAAGTAGTAGATAAATAATTTATATTTTTTCAACTTTGTAATTTTTTTTATTTTGATAGCTGAGTTTTTATGGTGCGATGGTGACTTTCACGGAATCGGAGTCATATAGAATATAAAAAGCAGGAAAACAGAAATTTGTATATGTATTTTAGTATAAATAAGGTTGTTGAGTTGAAATTATAATTAAGGAGTTTTAGATAAAAAATAGAACTTTGAACGATTTTATAAAATGTCGGTTTTAATGAACGTTTCATGGCGATACGTAAAACTAATATTTTCGCCACAAACAATTTTACTGTGTTAATATAATATCTATGAAGTGGATTAAACATGTTACGAAATTGATACAATTATCTAAATACGATAATGTTGGTCAACAATAGAATTTTCACGCTATATATTTTTACATTCGTAGCTAAATTAAAGGAGGAAACTATCTAAATCGTGTTAAAACATGTATTCGACTTTTCCTAGCTCTTGTTACCAATTTGAACATTTTATATAATCTATTGTGCAAAAATAATATGATTCATAAACATGTTATCTGCTTGTATTATCCAAGCACATCAAATGCATGCAAAGCCAACATCTAGTCATGACGCTTGGTAAGCGTAACTTTCAAATCGCATTAACAGATCGAAGAGGCAATATTACAGGAGCGTACGCCCGCTTTTCGCGGCTGCGCTCACAATATGGCCGATACTCCGGCCCCGGCGTCGCCAGTTCAAAAATAGTCCGCGCCAACCGACAGCGGCTGCATACAAAAGTGGTCTGCTGCCCAACATATCGCCTTATCAAATTTCCCTGCCCACACCCAACGACGCTCCCGCCCACGCACCACTCAAAACCCATTCCAAACTCGACCACCGCACCCCGCGGTCATGCATTAGTATGTTAGCACAGCCCTGACGTCACTTGATGTTCACCGAAGCACTTCGCATTAATCGATTAATAAGCTCCGGAACTTACACTAGTGTTGCACTCCGCGACAGTTTACTGCTCACTTCGGTTAACGTTCGAGAGTTCGCGCACGCGCTCGACGGTCGCCACTGCTACACTGCTGCCGACGGGCCCGACCCGTCCACCGACGCTCCAAAAATACCCCTCATTGTGTGTATATTCACAACACTTATAATACCTAGGCTTTGGAATAAATCTCTGCGTTATAAATAGATGATACAGTAAAGGTATAAAACCGAATGCAATGGGTGCTATTAACCCAAATGATCTGCCCTGGTTTTGGTTGGACAATATATGCGCGCGCGCATGTACGAGTACGAAAGAGTTCGATATGATTTAGACTGAGTACGGCAAGAGTTTCACCGAATACGAAGAAATGCAATTTCCTGTTAGTCAAGTTTTACTGCACCTAAATATTTAGTTCAAACGGAACTTTTCGGAGAAAACCGATCGAAATATTAGCACCGTTCATGTGAAACTGACGTCTTAACGCTGTTAGGACTATAGGCACTATGTAGAATCGGGTCGATATATACCTATTACCATTCTGTCGGTTTGTCAAAAAAAATCCCAAGAATTGTAATAAAAAATAGGACAAATATGCAGGACGATATTTAACATTTTTTAATGCTTCAATCCATGGTTTAATTGATATTGCTTTTATTCCAGCGCTTCCCTGCTGATTTCTTTAAATCAGCGGTCTATCTGGCCAGTGACATTATCTAAATATTTCCTACTTGGCCAAGAAATATTGAGAGAATATTCCTAAATTTACCCGTATATTCTCCAATTTATTGATAAAGAGCAGTAGGCTCACCCCTTATTTTACTCCACGGCGAGACGTAGGTACAATAAAACAGGTGCATCGTGGAAGTGTACTACATACTTAATGCTATATCTTTTTTCACTTTGTGTTCTATTATATAAAAATTTAAAGTAATAATTTTATTTGTTACGTATATTAACCAATAATAGGTTTATCATTAATTCATGTCATCCTCATTACTTCAGTCTACTATAGATTTCCTTCTCATCTGTTGCCGGTTTATCGTATGTTAAGGCATAACTTGTTTGATAAAATCGGTAAAATTTTTGTTTACGAACTCTCAATGAATTAAGAATTGTTTAACATCTTTAGGTACAATTCCATTCTCTGTAAAGGTTTTGTGTACGGTTGCTAAAGTTCATCAGTTCCTTCAGTCCTTTTTCAACGCTATTGGAAAGCGGCAGATGCTTCCAGAATCGACGAATATGACAAGTGAACCAAATGTCAAGCTTTAAATCAGGAATTTCCATGTGGTAAATGTAACGTAATATTTAGTCTGTATTTCGCAACTGAACCAGTTAACCTAATTTCGTATGAGAAACACGATCAGTCGGTATTCAAACATTAATAATAGTTTATTTGAATCAGTAACATTGTTTCCATGCGAAATCGGCTGATATAAACCGTCTGTCGTAAACTTATCAATAGAAATTTCATGTTTACCGAAAAGTTCCCAAAACATCCTTTCTTGAGCACAAGTTTCTGCATTCACCGCCATCAGGACTTATCATCAGGTCAGGCTAGATTGTCTCTCATGGAATAGATGGTTTGCCTAAATGACTGCTTGAAAATAAATTGTTTGTAGTAGTCTACCTACCTTCCTCCGACCTAACCCAGCATATCAACATAAAAGATAACAACACAGAAACTTCTTTCTCTTGTTGTTATTATGGTAGCAGCATGACATAAAATTGCATTGTCACGTATGCAAAAAAGGCTGCTCACCACAAAGTTTCAACTTGGAAATAGTAATATAAACATAACCTTGGTGGCGAAAATATTTCCTGCCTCTGTGAAGTAGGTTGAAGAGTCTGGTAGGAAAGTGTATGCTTGTTTGTCTCTTGTTCTGTATCACAACGAGAACCTGTATGTCTAATTGGGGTAAAGTTAAATTATATATATTACGTATTATCGGCAGAAGTAAACCTAATAAATCTTGGACAATTACGAGAGTCACTAACGGAAATTCGATTGGAGTGTCTTTTCGTCCTAATCCCATGCTGTTCGAATCAGCTTACATTTATAATATTTGTGTTCTGTATATTATTATAGCTCCTAAAAATTCCGTTCAGGGAATAAAATTTCAGCGAATTGTTCCCACTAAGTTGGGCAAAAATGGAGTATATTAGAGAAGGGACTTATCTAGTTGAGATAAAATATAAGAATCGTCAACGTAATGATAGACTAGTTTGTACAAAAATATGGTATCCAACAACAATATACATACGTTCGGAAAATGATTTCAGGTGAACATTCCGAACTGATTAAATCTCTAAATGTGTAAAACTATTACTAAGTGGGCTAACTAAGAAAATAATTCTACTGCTGGGGTCTCGATAGACATTTTTCGCTAATGTCCATCAGTGACAGCAGCCACTGCAACTGCTTTTAAACTACCATTGACATAATTCGCATTGATACGCTACGCCGTACAGAATTAGCATGTAGCGTTCTTGCAGTTTTACCCTTTTGTAATTTATACTGGATAACGTATCTTTCTGTGAACAATAATTTATTATCAATACCGCCTAGACCTTTCCATAAAATGTACAATTCGAAAGATGTACACGAGGGAATGGAGGCTAAAATTTTATTCTTAAAAACATCCTTTCAAATACTTGAGACACACAGCTTCACTACTCAATTAATCAGTGTTATTTTGCCGCCGAGCTAACGACACAAAGGTATTGAGAGTACTTTAGTTTGTTGTGAAGATTTATTGCTCGATGAGAGCTCAAATGTACTGATCGTCCAATAAACTGTTCCGAACGCGTGCTGAGTGATTATTTTATGTCAAAACAACGATATTTATAAAACAATTCCTTAAATAATTTTGTAAATGTATTCAGTAACAATTATAAACGATGTTTTTAATGTGTTTCAAATACTCACGATGATGTTATGACACAGTTTTTTTGAAGTTGAAGCAAACGATCCTATATTCATTATTACACTCTGTACGCGTATGTCCCAGAAGTTTAATATTATAGAGAGTTCTGAGGAAATCTAATGTTGTTGCCGTCGTCATAGTCATATGGAATATTAGTTATAGTCATATTAGATTACGGGCATAAACCCCCGTTTGGGGGAGGCCTATGTCCAGCAGTGCACTAAGATAGGCTGATGATGATGAAACTTCTGAAAACTTCTCGAAAGGTTCCAAAATCAGTAGATATATATAATTATATTTTTCATTTTCACAGTCTGTCGTACGAACGTACTGGCGCGTGCACCGATGAATCCACTCAATGTCACTTGGATTTTAGCGGTCGACCTAAATACGCGATGTGGGGCAAAACTCAAAACGAAACGAGTGGTGTTTTGTAATAAGAAATATTGCACATGGATTTGGTACGTCTAATATTCTATGTGTAATATCTTGGGACATCTCCACCTACAGCTATTTGAGCAAAAAGTAAGCATCAGGCGAGCTTGTGTTATTGTGATCAGACGAGTAATAAACGAAATATATACATACAAATATGTACTTATATAGATATTTTTTTACATAGAGACACATTACAGACACTTATGATCGTTCACAAATATTTATTCTGAGAGGTATCGAACCCGCGATCCCCCGCGCAGCGCTCAAGCTCACTAACCATACACAGCCGATGTGAAAGTAGTTACGGTCAAAATTTAATCATACATTTTCATTATCATTTTAAGACTTACTACCGAAATCTCAGATAAACCCAAAAAGGGGGCGGATGACCTGATACGTTTGAAGAATCATGAATAGCGTTATATAGAGAAATGTATATGAATGTAATATACATGTATATATAGACATCCCTTTTAGACATTTTCATAAAGGAAGCATTTATTCTTATAAATACAAAATATAAATAGGTACTCTGGCAGTGCCTATATTTTAAGTTATTCTACAGTATCTGATTTTTTAACTACTCATTTTTATGCAATTAGGACATGTTAGGTCTGTAAGCATGTATATAGACATTTGGCACTCGGTATTCTCTGTCTACCCTGTTATAATTATATTATATGAATATTCACTGTGAAAAAATCTGTACATGAGCTCTGCTTAGATGAGGGATCCATGTTTTTATATGTAGAAACGGTCGGGGAGTCGGGTGTTTAACATTTTATACCCAAAATTCATTACGTTTGGGTGATTAGTTCGTGAGTTATAAAACAGGGGATACATACAAAGGTATCCCCTATGCTATCAGCATAGTTTATTTCCGAAGTTTACAATTTTAAACAAGAATTCTTTTAATAACCTCCAGACTGTCAACAGCACGGATTGACATGTGCTCCAAATTCGTATTATGCTATTGCGAGTTCAGGGAAAAGTTATAAAGTTATAGTACGCTGATTTTATCAGGAATATGTTAATTATGTATTTTATGAAGCAGTCAGTGAAAAAACATGGCGGAGTATAAGGTAATTATTTAGTTTATTAATACTAATTATCATCAATACTAATTATTAGTACTAATTATTAATACTAATTATTAATACTGATTATTAACACTAATTATTAATAGTAATGATTAATAGTAATTATGAACAGTAATTATTAATACTAATTATTAAGAACCTGTTTTATGCTACATAAGTTATTTATATAGGTTGTTCATGTTTTCATTCGCAGGAAATTTTTAAAACCTTCGTGGTTGTTTTACCGAAATTTTAAAGGTCACTGAAAAAGCAGCAGATGTCTCGGTTCAGCAGCATAGGATTGGAAGGTTGCCTTACTAAATTCGGTTGGCAATAGTGCGTCAGAACAGCAATAATTGTCCAGCATATTATATTGACTTGGCGTGACAATTCCCGGGCTCAGTTTTAATACTGTAAACACAAGGCTTAGGCTGAGGTCGGATGAAAATGGGGGACATCTGCTAGTGATCTGTTTATATATGTTTATTATCGGTTTATTATTGCGTATATTATTTCATTCAAAATAGGTAAAACTAACAATAGTGGTTAGCTAATTAAAGGGTGGATTAGAAAACGTTTACGTCAGTTAAAGGCTAAAAATATTCCGTTTATATTTATTTTAAAAATTTAAATGTGTCTGTTATCGATTGACAGCTTGTCGGTATTCCGGATTAAAAATGAAGTGTAATTACATTACGTTGCATTTCTTCAAAAATTACGGTCGTGATGTTACGTTTTTAATCACATTTTATAGTTTATTTTTAAACCGTCTAGAGCATTCTACATAAAAGAAAACTTTAGGCGTTACGAACGTACCTATTAATTTTTTAGAATTCTGCAAAGCTATCACTGTTTACTAAACGAAATTAAATAATTTCCAGCGAAACGCGGATCAAAGCATCCACTGAACACTCGACGCGGTCGGCGTGACAGAAAAGAATAAATCATCCGTCAAATTACTCTTCATAAACGTCACTTCAAAATTCACAAACCAAACATGCAAATAACGAAACAAGCCAAAATAAATATAAAAGCGCAACATGTGATACATTAAGGAGACGAAGGAACTTTTGAGCATGATCGGTGTCAGAGGTTTGTTATTAGTGATGTTGAGGAGCGCATTCATTGCTGCTTTTCTCAGCATCCCAAACCCAGTAGTTGCCATCTCAGGGTTTAAAAACTGGTCGAGGAAAGCTCTGTACAACAAAGTTGACCTCTGCACTCAATCCTGCTACAGCCAAATCATCCCCGGACTATACTTGAGCAATGCCAGAGCGGCGGCAGATAGAAGCGTCCTTCGACATCTTAACATCACCCATGTGCTCACCATTGAGGCTCGTCGGATTCCGAAATCTACTTTTGCTGATTCAAACATCAGCACACTCTACATTAGGGCCTACGACACTCCTCAGACCAATCTCCTGCCCTACTTCCCAATGGCCAACGCGTTCATTGAAGAGGGAATACAGAAGGGGAACGTCCTCGTTCACTGTCACTTCGGCGTCTCCAGGTCAGCAACATTGGTGATTGCGTATCTGATGCAGAAATATAAACTGACATTCGAGCAAGCGTACTTATTTGTGAAGCAGAGACGTAAGTTCGTTAATCCCAACTCTGGATTCGTGGATCAGTTGAGGCACTATCAGAGGCTGAATTATGACGTCAGTGGGTTTCATAGATTCGAGGCGTATATGAATGTTAATGCTCGGAAACATAAGTACAAAATTGCATCTGTCGCAGCTGTGATGGTGGGTATACTCGTGCCGATAGCTGTCCTGGTTGGTTGAAGTACATTCGAGTTTATAATACTATGTAAATCGTGTAAAATATAATAAAAGTATTATCAGAACTGGTATTTGTAATGATCATTTATTTTCCAGGTTCTCTTCCCTGCATTGTAAATGTATGTAATAATTATATAATATTGTTCATAAATAAAGCGATTAGACTGAAATACGCATGTACATTTTTTTTACTGTCACAATTTTGACTGTATACGATATCAGTTAATATGCACCTAATCATTTAAATATTATATTTGCCTTTGATAAAACGGTGGTAACAGGATTCAAGGAAGTTACGTTTTATCTTCTATCACGTAATATTTAAAAACTTAGCTTTTGTTAAAACATGTTATAGGTAACATGTTTTAACGTTTTAACATAACGAAGCACGACAGGTGTGTAAGAATAGACATGTCTGGCACTCTGTGCTCTCTGTCTACCCCGCAAGGGACCTGGCGTGAAGGTATGTATGTATGTTATAGGTAACATTTAATGTAAACATAAAACATAAAATTCATTATATGATTATTTCTCGGTTCATCATTAGAGTTCCTTATATTATACGATTCGTTACATTGAACAAATAACTAATATATTGTCAGTTAACGACACAAAGTCCTTCACGATAATTTCGGCCAAGTTTAATGCCATAAAATTTATAATTGATTCCACCAGTTCGCGATCATAACAAACATGTAAATTCTCCTTTATTATTGTTATTTAAATTAATCATGATATATTCATAATACATGCCAGATTTTGTAATGTGTTTTAGTACCTACAAAAGTTCAGTTTATATTACAACAACCTGATTGGTGTAATTGATTTGTGGCTTTCGAAAATTGAATTTGTTAGCACCTTGAAATTACTAATACAAATATCAATAAATCATTGTTTATGCAGCGATCTTTATTAATATTTTATATACCTGTCTTTATTAATATTGTATAAAAAGATCTTTATTAATATTTTGTATACCTGTCTTTATTACTATTGTATAATAAGATCTTTATTAATATTTTGTATACATGCAAATTAAAACCATAAGCTTTAGCTAGTTATACGTATGTCTTTATCCTGAAGGGACAATAGGGACCGTCACCAATATCTCATATCTTAGAATCATAATAAACATCTCTGAAACACCCATTATGTGTACTTTCCCCTATTTAATTAAATATATTGTATGAGTGAAGATATTTTTTATAATAATATCTTGGGACATCTGCACACACAGCCCTCTGACCCCAAAGTAAGATTCAAATTTAAGTGTTAGGGTAACTAGTTGACTGTGAAATTACGTATATACATATTAATATATACTCATATAGCTAAATTTACACCAAGACATAGATTATATACACGTATACTTGTGCTCATCATCATCATCATCAGCCAATCTCAGTCTACTGCTGGACATAGGCCTCCCCCAATGGTGCTCATCACATGTATATTTATTCTGAGTGGGATTCGAACCCATGACCCTGGGCGCTATAGCCATTAACTAAACACTGCAAATAACGAGTCAGTGAGTTAAGTATTTAATAAGTAATTAAGTATTCGGTTCATAATTTCAGGTCGGAAACGATAATGTAAAATTAGTTGAAACCGATTACAGATTGTATAAATGTTTAAATCACGGATTACCTTCTGAGGGTTGTATGTTATTTTAATTGGAAATTTCCATGATATAGAATATATAGTTATACTTAAATAGTCGTGAAGGAGCAAAACAATTCACAGGTAATCAATTTATCCCATAGGAGCCAAGAAACCAGAAGAAAGCCGCAGGTCTTTGGTTGTGAACGAAAATCTGTGGAGTCAAATATGTTTGTTATATAAATTAACGCCATCTAAATAAATAATATGTAGTTATATGGTACACATTGCTTCTTTTATAGATAACAAAATTATTGTCTTGCAAAATATTAAAATTGGCAGACAAATGTTTGCTCTGTAATATTTAAAACTGCATACATTAAGAATGACTGCATGCATGGTCAACTCGCAGAGCAATGAGCAACCACTTCAAAGCAAAGCATTGTTTGCCATTCTGCCTAATTATCAAATTAGTAGATTTTCTAGACGAACGATTTTTCATAGAAATTTTCACAAAAGTACTGTTCGATGGTGCCAAAGACATATTTCTTCTCGCTCGCCTATTAATTGGTTCGGTATTTTCGTTCGTCTATATATAAAACAAAGGTTAAACACAGGTGCGCTCGAGTTGATGTCGGGTGTCTGTTAATGATGAAATACTACACTGTAAACAGCGATATGATCAGAAAAATAATATCTTAAGTATTTAATTGAACATTTATTTTATTAGTCATTGTACGTGCATGTTGTTCGATGTGTTGTTCATGTGACTATAAAAACAGAACAACGTTGCGCAATAAGAACAAATGTATTTTAACTACAAATTAAAAAGTGGGTACTTATTTACTTGGTCGGTTACTTCCTCAGGTTTTATTGTACACAAATCTGTTGTTGCTAAAATAATTGAGCAACATTCCGGGAACGTAGTTTTATCGAAAGTACTTTTTGCTTAGTTCAGTAAAACAATTTGAAACAAACCAGAAATAGCTAAAAATCTCGCGAAAAATCATCTCGATAAAGCAGTTTTTCAGGATCTATCTCCTATCTCGGGAAATTGATAATTTGAGTTGAGAATTAGGTACTCCCGCGTCACGTAAATCAGCATGCAGCCTTTCACAAATCGTCATTCCACTGAACCAAAATATGTATTACTCTTTTACGCTGTCCTTCATATTGCTACAAACTCCGTTGTCTAGCCGCGTTCTCCACTCCAGAGCCCGTCTACTTCATCGATCAGTCCGAAACCACTTCAGCGTGGTATTCCTTCGAGATATTTTGAAGATATTGGTTCACTATCGAATAGTTTCCTTTGGGATCCTACACTTCAGAGATACTCAGGACATAGATCATAACACAGCTCACTGAGGTACTTTGAACTGGTGGACAAGCTGTACTGTGAGCGATCATGGTTCATATGATGAAAACAAAAAAAAACAAGATTGATAATTTTGTTTGTATATGATTTACAGATTTAAATTGAAACAAAAGCTAATTTGTATAATGTGTAATTTTGTTATTTTATCGAAATGTCCAATGCCACATCACAAGATTATACTCGTAATTGGTTTTATCACTCTTTCAAGAGATAAAATCGTCTTTTAATGGAACACCTGTCACAATAATTTAATATAAAATAGTCATTTTATGACTAAGTGTACTTAGCTGGCAACATTTTTAATAGATGTGGTAGTGTTCAGTAAATTGTGTTATGAAACGTTTATAATATCTTGTAGTGGCAGTGCTATAAAAATTGTGTGTGGACCCCACACACGACAGAGGTGATACTTGTTGCTGAATTATGTGAATGGAGAGATTTCTGTAACTTTATTTCTATGCAACATATTATTGGTATCAATGAGCAATGGTTGAAAATGTAAGGAAACAAACTTGCTTTATATATGAACCTGGAATCTATAAAATGTTTCGTGAGTGTTTATACACATGATTATAAATTTACCGGCAGTCTCCGCCGCGACCTCGCTGCAAACGCCGGGAGCTCATGAGAAATGGACCTCGTACAGGTCCGAAACTAGTCGAGCCACCCCGAAAGACGTACGTGAGTTAAGCCGGTACATTTATAATCATGTGTACCTGGAATCATTGGAAACTTACTATGCTTAAATCAATAGTTATGAAAGCATTGAAATATGTGATAGGAAATTGCCATGCCCATATTTAAAGCCTGTTCTTCAAGAACAAACGCATGTCTACTACAACCGACTGTCATATGAGGCACAGTTTCTATATGGGAAATGTTGTTTTACTGATACAATATTACAACTTTACAATCGGGATTGTCTTATCTTTATCTAGATACGAGAAGGTACAATAATCCCGACTTTGAGAAGATGTTCATTTGATTACATTTAAACCTTTTTGTCTCTGTCTTCTGACTTTACTAACCACGGCAATGGTTATCTAATCCGTCCATTTAAATGTAAGTTGTCTATACTACGATAATTTCAGACGATACAAACATTTGCTCAACACAGTAACTATCAAACTAAACACTACGCGTCCAACAGGTGCGAGAACGCGTGTCTACGACGAGTGATATGATGGAAAAAGGGCGAATTTATTGCACTTGAAAAAATTTGGAAGATCGCTGTTCAAAACAACTGTACAAGAACACACATTGAATTAATCTTCCCCGTAAGCTCACGTGTTCAAATTCGTGAAATCGTACATCGTTCCCATGGAAACACTTTCCAGTCAAGTAGATTAATTTACCGTTGAGATTCAAACGTAATATTTTCCAAACCCATCCAACAGCTCTTCAACAACACACCCACTGCGGATTCCTTTTAGCAACAGTGTATTTACAACTCGGTTTCAATTTATGAGTCTAGTAGGTGTAGGTACAGTAGGAGTATTGTTACTAAGTAACGAATGAATAATGTGAAATCAGAGTGACGACAGCATGAATAGCAAGTCTGATGTATTTTTAACAATGTCTGAATGTTATGAAAATAGCTATTTACTAATAGATTATCTAAATTCATACGTCGATATTTAGTGCAGAGAAATTTAAGATAAATCGACTTTTCTAACGTAGTCCTCAAGCGTATTGACCCTTTTAATAATATTCCAATGATGCTGTTTGAAGCTAGAGATATCAATATTAACAAGGAGACAGAGATAGAGGGAGATAGAAATATCCACGAAAAATAAGCAACAGAATAGAAAAATCCGTTGTTTCTAAGAAAAAACAATACAGTGTAAACAAGTGTAAATTTTTTTTAACTTCACGTTCCTCTCTGTCGATTATTTTTCATTCGAAGACTTGACGGGGTTATTTATTGTTATTTGACGTGCCTGCCTTTCGAATCACGGACACACTCATGAAAATTTGCCACTAGTGGCCACCTTTGTCACCAGCCATCCTAAAGCCGGCTACGTCCCATGTGATCCAGTTAAAAATTAATTGACACTCTAGGTTATGTTACACTTAATACTTTTAACTAAAACGTATGGAACGTCTAAAAAGTATGACATCAAGGCATTAAAGTCTGTGCACCAGCCAGATTTGTATTCGTTCTTGCTTTCATTTCTTAGTTTATCAGTTTCGCATTCTTAAACTCTCTTTGTGTAACTGAAAACTCGAGAACTAATAAATTGTCTACTCGCTAGCAGCATTCATTATAATGCTTCGCTATGCCCAGTTCTTCAAAAATTTTATTTGATTTAATTAAACTACGATATACGAGTAGAATAATATTGTATAGAAGCATATAAGCTACTTATTTTGTGAGGGAACTACGGCTAGACAAATCAGTTCTAGAAAGATTAGGTAGAAATTGCTCCAATACAGTTACATCACAGTTTCGCAGAATGTGAAATAATCCCCAAGATTTTTTATTACAACCGCTTATTGATAGCGTCTGCTGGCAACATAAACCAAAATAAATACTCTATTTTCACGCCGGATGACGTAAGAGCGGAATGTACACGACAACGCCTGTTATTTTCGTTATAAAATCCACGCTTTCAGATCGTTCGTTTTGATGAGAAATCAGAGATAACAACTAATATTTTCACAATACATTACAATACAAATATTCTTTATTGTACACCAAGATAATACAACACAGCAAATACAATTTTTCTATGTACGGCACACAAAAGGCGGTCTTATCGCTAACGAGCGATCTCTACCAAACAACCTTTGGGTAGGAGTCAATAATATGTACCTAGCAGAAGTCGGATACGGGCAGAAATGTATGAAAACAAATACTATACAAGATAAATAATAAAAATAAGTATAATACACAAAAGTTATAAAAAATATTAAGAATAAATATGTAATGATAATAAATATATAACTACAAGCTAAGATGATACTCCATTGCCAACCTTTTGAAGGAGGTAATGGTCGTCGCACGTCGAATAAAAGCATTCCACAGTCGCGACACCAAACATCACATACTCACGCACCGTCCTCGCCGGCGAGGACGCAGACACCGCGTTCCACACGGCAGTCGCGCGGCGTCCCC
>DWMG01000242.1:0-22495 GCA_018244855.1 Elbella merops
AGGTGCAGATTTGGCCCCGATTACGCCTAGTGCACAGCGCAGATGAACTTAATCTTGTTAATTACGATCATAATAAAGCCTACTTACGTTCCTCCTTCTCAACAGTGGAACAACTGTTGTTTGAATAGTCGAACAATAGTTTTTAAGATATTTAATGTAGGTATTTGTTTATGTACCTATATTGTTGTTGGCGAGACTTAATAAATAAAATAATTTAACGATCAGCCTATCTAAGTCGACTGCTGGACATAGGTCTTTGCAAAGAGGCAAGTCCATAGTGCCCACGATAGGCGTACCGTTCGGGGACATGTACATGTATTTACATATGTACATATATTGTTGTAAGTTTCCAAATGGGTAGATAAGCAGCTTACAACTACAAGTAATTTAATGCAAATATGTCGTACCGAACAGAACTTTGCAACTCCATTCGTAATTTGGTCTAAAGCGATTCCCAAGTCGCGTAGCTGGAGGCAGACAAAACGCAAATAGCTGTCGCGCTGACGTGAGCGGCGGCCGCGGCAGCGTGCACGAACAAATGAAACAACTCAATATTTATTCAATAAATATTCGAGACGTCGGCAATCAGACGGCGGCGAGGGCGGGCTGCTGTTGGAGGGAATAATATTTGGTATTATGTGGATATGACTTGTTAATATATTTTTGTTGATAAATGTAGAAAAATCATGTCACAGGTTTGCTGAACAGAAATATTTGGCACTCGTTGCTCTCTGTTTACTGCGTAGGTGTCCTGGCGTGAGTTGGGGGTTGCGTTTGGCCGCGATCCCGCCTGATGGAATAATTAATAAAATAAAAATAGATAATTAAAAACAACATAAAATAAAAAAAATAATAAAATTGCACATTTTGTATCATGTTCTCTAAAATGTTCCAGTAACTTCTATGGAGCAAGCCTAGTAGGTTTTCGTATTACATTTTACATTTTAAAAGGAGAGCAGTAGTTGCAGTTGCAGTAGTTGAATTGCAAAAGTAATAATTAATGATGATAATGAACACGAAAATTAAAATAAATCTGTTGCTAATGAGGACTAGAATTTTGTTAGCGACCTCAACTTCGTGATGTTTTAGAGAGGTTATAATTAGGTTAGGTAGTACATTCGAGTTGTACTAAATGCCATTGATCAAGGGAAGGTTAAGTCATATTTGAATTAGATTTAGGTTTTGCCTACTTCTACTTGTGGGCCCCGTAGCTAGTAATTTTCTTTTATAGATAAAATTATGCCAAGTAATTTCTATCTCTCTGTCATTGAAATGGGAGTGGAGATAGAAAAAAAGATAACTCTATAGGACTCGAGGGAGAACGGAATAAAGTAGCAGTTTAGTAAAAACCGTAATATCGCTTCTGTAATTCCCGACCAGGTAGGCAAAAGAGAACACATCCACGTTTCACCAGTTATGTCTACGAGTACGTCCCACAACGGAACAGCTGGTGAGTCTATTGTCATACACCGGGCACAATTCCAGATTTTGAGTTGCTGCGAGAAATTCTAAATTAAAAAAATCCAATCGTACCGGAACTGGGACTTGAACCCAGAACTTCCCAATTGTCAAAAGCGCTTGCAATCAGTCGACCAACGAGGCAGTCATGATGTCAGTGATATATTTTGATTGCTATTTGATAGTCTTGTACACTGAAGACAACGTATTAACAAATATAGCATAAGACGTTCTTCAGCTTGGTAGAGTGACGATATATGATACGAAGAGCTGAAAATTCAGCTCAGTGGCATATTTCTGGAGAGGATTATATCCAGCAAGGGGCAGGAGTAGGACAATTCATCATCATCATCATCATCAGCCTATCTCGGTCCACTGCTGGACATAGGCCTCCCTAAAAGGGGATATATGCCCGTAATCTTCACACTGGGCATGCGGGTTGGAGATCGCAGGGCACAGCTTTTCGTAGTACAATTATGATGATATTTTTTACAAATATATAAATTAATGCCACCTTCAAATATTCTGAAAGCTATCCCTTTTTCGTAGTTCTCGGGTTCAGAGAGGGAAGAGTCTCAGTCAAATTAGCCGAATGCGAAATGCTTGCTAAATCAACTGTGCGCTTTGACGGCGCCCTCTAGCGAACATTCGCGACAATTTCCAGCACCTCGTGGATATATTTTGCGTCATTTTGAATAATCTTTTTTAATGATTAAGTTATGTACTGATTTGATACGTAGATTCATTTAACCTATTCAGGCTATCCTTACCAACAGTTCCTTTGTCATTTTGTTCATTGTTTGACATGGGTCTACACTGTATGAAAGGTTGAAACCTATTTTAAAGGATTATACAGTTTTTATTGTCTGTGTGTCAGTCCAACTTCATATACGACAGAACAACCAAAATATATTAGCCAGAAAAGGACTTATGACATAAATAGAAGAAAAGTAGCTTCTCAGTCAATTTCTTCATACCGGTGTCAGGATTTATTATTATTATTACATAATCCCGCCAAGTATTTTAATGGTTTGGCAGAGAGCAACGACTGCACAATATTCTTCTAGAAGAGGTACAACGTGGATGCTACCGGAATACCGCGATTAGTGAAACGAGGACCGCACGAAGAAAGCTTAGGAGTTTCGAAACTGTGCTCTAACGATTGTCGGAGCTGCGCATCTCTAATTGAGAATACAAGATCTTAAATCGACA
This sequence comes from Elbella merops, assembly GCA_018244855.1. Classification (NCBI taxonomy): domain Eukaryota; kingdom Metazoa; phylum Arthropoda; class Insecta; order Lepidoptera; family Hesperiidae; genus Elbella; species Elbella merops. The sequence continues at coordinate 2,671 of DWMG01000242.1, forward strand.
TTACAAATTTCAAGGTTTCTACAAACTTTTATTTCTAACGACATTAATCTTTTAAACAAACATCACAAGTCTTTAAAGCGGCCCCTTGTCCAATACATTTTAATTAAGCAGATAATCTGTAGATAGAATAAGTTCTTATTACTAAGATTCATATTTTAAAAATTTCCATTCTTTTAATATCAGCCGAAATGTGAGAGTCCAAAAACTTACTCGATTAATATGTAATTTGCTAGCAAAAGTAAAGAATATCTGGATATAGTGGAATATAAGGAATTACCATCTCAGTCAACGTTTTCCGTAGTGAATAATTCTAATAACAACAAAATATAGTCAGAGACACAATTGCAAATTTTGTCCGTATAATATACAGTGAATAAGATTCATCGTCCCTATTAGTATGTATCAAATAAATAACAATCCATCTTGGAATTCCCGGGTCCACGATTATAAGTAACGAGCCGTTAAAGATGAAAAAAAATTCCCAAATATTCCCAGAGCACTCACGATAATACGTAACGAAAGCTCATGACAAATTCCCCTTAATATCTCAAAACAAGCGCAAAGTATAAAATTCTGCCGTTCGGAAACTTAACCACTGGAAGGAACATGTGTAAGAATGTTCGTCAATTTGTTACTTGGGAAAGCTTGAGGGATGTTGGCAGGGGGCCGGCAAATTTATAACGTTAGGAAATTACTACCGGGAGAACACAAAATTTAACGTGATATATTACTAAATGGAATTTAATGCCGACCTGTGATGAAAATGAAATAGGTTTACTTTTTTGGTTATTTCGATAGGTACAAGTAAGAAAAAATTATAAAAGCGAATACGAGTCGCTCATTGAATATTTTTCAATCCCACCCTAAAAGCCTAAAGACTGAATATAACATACGACAAAAGAAAGTTTATCAAAATGGATTACTATTCATTTCAAAATATACAGCGAGAGCGCGCCGTTCATATAATGTCGATTATAATTATATGAAGAGTGTCGTGAATGCTAACGTGAGTGGAACCTGGCCTACACTCAGTCCCGGCGGGCGCCAGTGTCGCCCGCGAGCCGATGTGCTGATAAATGTGACTTGTGCGCGCTCACACATATTTCATTCTTACATCACTCACGTTTAATTTTTTTACTGGAAATTCGAAAAAAAGCTTTTCTATTTCTCTCATTATTTAATAAAAACATAGGGTTTATAGTGCCCATGGTACCATTGAGATACTCGTAGCATAGAGCGACATATAATAACGTACCTTTTGTATTAAGCCCGCCCAATTTTAACGCAGCCATTTTTTGGATTCTCCTTAAAATTGGAATAGAGTAGAATACAAAAACACAAACAATTAAAATAAATAAAAGAGTACACAATGAGAATATAATATTAACTTAAGTAATATACTTACTTGCAACGAATAAATTAAGAAATCACGCCTGTATTCCCCGAAGATGTAGGTAGAGAAGTGTAGTATACTCTCACGTTTCACCAGTTACCTTTACGTCCCATAGAATAGACGGTGAGCCTATTGCCATACACCGGGCACTGAGTGACTACTAAAAATTCTGAATTAGAAAAAATTAATAGTATCCAAACCGGGATTTGAACCCAGGAACTTCCGATTGACAATCGCGCGACACCTTTTTTGCTAAAATATCGACCGAAAGGCAATTTTCTCAAATATAATTCTATAGGGTCTCTAGCCTTCTCGTTCCATGACAAGATTTTTAAAACAAAAAAATATTATAACACTTTCAACAAAATTATATATTATAAAGGGTACTGGCTGGTTACGTTTTCGTTTGTTTGATTTTTCCTTTTCAACATTTTAATTAAAAGGGTCCCGGCGGCTCTCTATAAAACATTATTACTTTTTATCTATTTTATATTTGTCATTGAAAAAAAAATAATAAGTCTATGGGCAGCAATAGACACTTGTCTGTTTCGTACTCATGTACTACCTGGTCACCGTAGTAGACTGTGGTCCTGATTTTATTAGTTCTTGAAAGGTTACATCGAGTGAACAGGTGATAATGATGGTGATGATGATAATCATGGGAAAGATGATGATGATGAACATAATATGGCGTAGATAATGATAATGATGAAGGTAAAGACGATGATGACGATGATAATAATGCAGGATCCTGTAAATGGCTGTGTAATACAGCCAGAACAACAACTAGTATAGGACACGACAAGCTCATAAACGTCAACAATATCCATTGATCAAATTAGATTGCACTACAGCCTGTATCGAACAGGGAATTGAAATTCCAGAGTGCTTATCAAGCGTATCGTCATCTCGCTTGCACTTGAGCGATTCGCGTGTTAGTGTCTCGCTCATTAATTAACCCTTCACGACAGTTAAGATGGAAAGACACTCGACGTCACCGCAGACTGACTCTGCCAATTTGATGGTGACTCGTGATGTAGAAGGCAACACGGGTTCTAATTACGTGTAAACAGTCTCTATGGCCTTCGTTCTCGAATTTTATATACATGATTTGGCTGGTAAATGTCGAAAATTATTTTCAATAGTTACGTTTTTAGTTAATAAATTTGTATTTGAGCGACAGTCCAGTGTTCAAAACGTGGTATATTTATACTTACTTCAGAACCTACTCTTATTTTCTCAATTGTCTGTTCATTGTTGTTATACACAATCAGTATTATTAACATTTTCAGCCTATCTTAGTCCACTGCCGGACATAGGCCTCCCCGAAAGGGGGTTAAAGCCCGTAATTTCCACGCTGGGCATGCAGGTTGGAGATCGCAGGGCACAGCTTTTCGCACCGCCGACGCTGCTGTCAGTCGGCGGAGAGGGCATTTAGCTGTGCTTATTTAGGCTGGGCTATACCGCTATCAGCCGGTATTATCAACGGCCTGTCTAAATTTACTGCTGGGCAAAGGCTTCCCCTGAGGTGTTTTGGACTCACTGGCCCACAACACGTTGAAAGACACGGAAAAGTATTTAATTTTTTTGTTGGAATAAAGCTTATGCAATCTACAATTATAATAATTGAGGTTTAACGAATCAGCTGCTTCATATTTCATATTCAAATAAAGACTAGTCTATGAAGCGAATACAAATGTTTGTCTGTTTGTACTTTTCTTTCTCTTTTGTTACTTACGAGGCAATTTTTTTCATGCATTTTAACTTTGGTATCTAAATCACTTAATCTTCATTATAAGCAACATGATCGAGCATCTGTAGAATTTCTACTATTGCGATTAACAGTCGATCATTAATATATTGACATATAATCACATAACAGATAATTTTTTACATGCTCGAATAATTCGGATGTGTACATATATAGAAAAAAGCAGATGAAAGAATGACAAAGAAGATGAACAATGCAAATATTGATCGATTCAGGTGCTGGGGGAGACCATCACTCACCTATCTTGACCAAATAACTCGGTTATTGACTGATGCGGGAGTCAAAAGCTTTTGAAATTGGCGGGAGTGTATGATAGAGATAAATATACAAGCACGTCAAGTCTGTAAAATAGGGATATTTGACACTCAGTGCTCTGTGCCTACATCGTCAGGGACATGGCGAAACGATATAATAATCATGTTGATTTTATACTTCCATTTTTACATTCCATTTATATTATACGTATAATAAGTTTTACAACCTATTATACATAAAGGCGAGAACAGCCGTGAAAATAAACGCTTCTGAAGTTTGCATCCCATTCAATTCCTGTCTCTCTCCTGTTCAATAAAAATCGAATTCAGTAAAATAATGCAGTTTTCTATGAAATGTGTGCATTTATGATGCAATGCACTCTCTTTTAAAAGGAAATCTCGTAGTATATACATGTTTATTCTTTTATTATGTTTTCAGTTAAGCCTCTTAAAAGCTTCATGTTTAGGTCTTAGCTAATGTATTGAAAAACTGGTTCCGAATACAATATTAATCGGATCACTAGTACATATTGTAGTAGTATAGTAAGTTGTTTGTATGGGGAATACTTTAAGCTTTTTTGGCTTTGGTTTTTCCTTATGGAATTTATTAATTTTATTTAAAAACTTACATATTGCTCGAATATTCTTTTTGTATCGAATATGTAGTATTAACGGGTTATAAAATATAATAATAGAGTACTAACTGCTATCGACTGCCTCGTTGATCGTGTTGGTTGCAAGTGCGACTATCGATCGAGAGGTCCCGGGTTCGATTACCGGGTCGAACACTACAAAAACTTTCTAATTTAGATTTTCTAGTAGTGGTTCGGGTTCTGGATATGTGCCCGATGCATGGCAATAGGCTCACCACCTACATATTCCATAGTGGGACCTAAACGTAACCGGTGAAACGTGGGAGTGTTCTACATTCCTCTGCTTACCTCTTCGGGGATTACAGGCGTGAAGTTACGTTTATAGACATTGCATATTCCGACAGTTACTATTGACATGATACGTATTTAGTCCGCTATACGTTTGAAGTTTGTACCATGCCATCTATCTAGATGTCATTAAAAGCCTAGATAGCCTTCGCTGCACGGAGCACCTGTAAGCCCAACGGCCTGTCAGTAGCTAGACCTACACTTGATTACTTGGTAAGTATTAGGCAAAGTATTGCTAAATTCCACTACATTGACTAAGCCTTTGGTTCTCACTAGTGGTTAGTAAACCTAAGTCTTGTGAGAGGCCTGAGCACGCTCTGCTGTGGTTGGCATGATGTGTTTTCAAATGGTAGGCTTAGAAAAATATTGAATATGATATGAATTTAAATATAATGTGTTTTATTTCTACTTTCTGTACGGGATAAGCAGTGAGCACCGAGTTACAAATATCTCTATAAGCCTGATGTTCATCTTTTCTCTCTCTTGTTTTGTTAATATAATCATGTGATACTAGTTTTAACATAAAGAATTTTTAATATTGAGTTTCTTTCATACAGTTAGGTGTGTGAAAATAGCACTGCCAAAGACCTGGCTGGCTGTTACCGCAGGCGACTCAGTTTAGCTCGTTTTCTAGTACATTCCACTCTAATCTAACCTATCCTGCGGGACCTGTGGCCGAGTGGGATAAATTCATTGGGAGATTAGTTAATCTGATAGGCGATTAGTATTCTTCGTGTTCCATTATTTTTACAAAACTGTGAAACAACTATGGATGAACGAATGAATGAATGAGAGAAGGAAGTAATCAATTATTTAAAAGCCTAATCAAACAATTGCATACTTAAGTAACTTGGTATATATATAAAGACTAGAAAAAATCTGTTATGAATTCACTAGGTATACAGAATTATCGTTGAAACGAGCGAAATCCGAATTCAGTGTCATCTGAACGACAGACAGGAAAGTGACCAATGCGGCAAATGGGCCAAATCTTACTTTTCCCACCAGAAACCGTTTCGCGACATTTAATTAAGAACTTTAATTAAAATCGAAAAATTCCTCCCCGAATCCGAATTAAAATTAAAATACGCAAATATTTTTACAAAACTCAGTGAGAACTTGTTTGAGCTTTAATATGCCGAAGTGTCGTGTGTCTGAGCGCAAGTTTTAAAGTTGTTTTTCAGTTTAAAACTGTAGTTTCACAAATTAAAATAAATTGCGGGCAGATTTATTTACTAAGTTCACTTTGAGTGAACTTTGAATCGTAAGCATATTTACAATAACTGTAACTCCTATGACTATGCTTGTCTATGACATGTTTATCGTGTCTTAAACTGTCAGAGTTTGTGTTTCCGGACACATATAACTTAAGACTATTCAATGTAGAGATAGATAGACTATACCTAAGCATACGTGCTCCATCTTAAAACGCATCTGCGCTTTCCATCAGACGGGCTCGCGGCCAAACGCTAAAAGTTTATAAGTACAAGTCTAAGTATAGTATAAGTATACTATAAGTTTATATGATATAGAAAATTAGCCCATTAACAATTAGCATTGTTAACATTTTCATTGTGGTATTGTACACCACCCATTGTGGTCCCTTTAGAAGATCGTCCACATATTTCGCTCCATAAAGGTTCCAATTTTAAAAGTCTGAGAAAGCAATCATTTATACTCATTTCTTTATACCAAAATATACATATACACGGTCATAAAATCAAAACCGACCATTCTCGTACTTTCTCATTGTTCATAGATCGGAGAGGCATAAATAATAAGGGTGTGGATTCGGTCCCGTGGGATACGGATATATCCTGGTAGAACCCGTTACGTGTACGCAAATACTCTGGGATTGGGACGATTTAAAATACCCTCGAAATTAGAGGATGATTAAAATATTGCGTGACATAAATTGATTTAATTTAATTGAACTATTTGAAAAAGTATGAAATATTTGTGCCATTTTAAAGAAATGATCGAAGGTATTAAAATAATAATCGATAAAATGACTGTCCCTTTCGTACCTAAGCTCTCCTTAAGTTCTAAAAAGGGATAAATATACGTCCGTTTGGTATCATAATTATGTACTTTCGTTGTCATTACTGTATTTTAACAAAAATCATACATTACTCTATTTTATCAAAATCTTAATACCAATCTCCGAAGAGGTAAGCAGAGGAGTGTAGTACACTCGTACGTTTAAGTTTTACAATGGAATAGGTGATGCGCCTATTGTCTACTAACACCTTATGGTAATGTGTAGGTAAGAATATCACTTCGATCAGAAACATTCCAAATCTTAGAAATGGCGTTCGTAGTTTCCAAGAACCTGTGATATGACAAACGGTAATAGACACATCTTCCCACTACTATGCCGTTAACAATAAGTCAAATTCATTTAATGCCACCACAAATTACGTTAGTTTGACGAAAATAAAATGTCAAACCTAAAGAAAATCATTATGTATCAAATAAATTGAAAAAAAAATTGAAATACTGTAATACAATACTTCCTCGTATCTCATAAGCGCCAACGTACATATTTCTATTAAAATAAATAACGAACAACATTGGTGACGATTCGGAATAAATACAAATAATTGTATCCAGTTGATACTGAACCCACAGTTTTCGCCTCCGCAGTCAGGGCCAGTAGGCAATGCAGAAATAAGCCAGTTAATTTGTTTTCCAGATATTAGTTACGTAAGAGTAAAATTATTTATATTAATGCGGTTACATTAAATATATTATATAAAAACTGATAATCACTTGTTATATATATATCAAGACAATATTTATAGAAATTCTTGTCCGTTTGTTAGTGTGTTTGTACGCTCGTCGTAAAAAAAAAAAAAATATTTGAACTAAATTATGTACAATGATGTCTTATTATTGGGAACCAGGTGCAGATCGTCGTTTGAAGAAGACAGTGGGAAGCTGCTGGATTCGGAAGGCCCAGGACCGGAAAGAGTGGGGCCGATTAGTGGAGGCCTATGTCCAGCAGTGGACATCTAAAGGCTGATGATGTTGATGATTATTATTATTGGGAACAAGATATAACGTAATATTTTCACGAGAGGGCAAGCGAAACAGAAAGTAAATAACTAGAAAAAATCCGTCAAATGAGTAAATTAAATCGATTTAAGCGTTAAGCTTCTCAGCAAAAGGGAAATATTAAAATGGACCAAACATTTACATTCCACTACAACGCTGAATGAAATGTTCAATTAAAATTCTGTGATTGGGCTGTGTATCAATGTCTTTTACCTACAACGTTGCTCAATCAGTAGAAAATGTGCCTTAGGGTTGTGCAAATAAAGTTGATATTTCATTGTGAGGAATTGAGGTTGTAATTTAACTCGGGCATACGCAAAATTAGTCGGACAGGATCGAGAAGTTCTTGGGGTGACTTTATAGTGAAGACGAGTAGAATTTATGTCGAACAGGATTATTTACTAAGCAAGAATCATTGTAACGAATAAATGCAATCCTTTTCACGTTCTTATAGGGACGTTCCTCTTGCAATTGTGGCAGTCGTAGAACATAATGTGCTACGCGTCTCCAGTCAAGAAAACGGCAATTCTGCTGTATAAGGCGTTTTTATATAAAAATGTCAAGGAGATAGTACTTGATTGACTTTGGAAGATAAAAGGGTTGATGATGATGATGATGTTTATATGTCTGGGTTGTGAAAATATTATATTAGACAATTGTTATTATATCAGTATGATAGGTCTCTTACGGTGAAGGCAGAGAGCAGCAATTGCTAAATATCATATGTACACCTTGGTTTCGTAAACTTCCCCATATTAATAGTGGTAATAAATGATTGTGTACAGTCAACAAATAAAGTTTATATATAAACGGCCTATCGTTTCCTTTACGAACATTTTGTAATTTTTCACTCGGTTCCTTATACAAAGAAAATAAAACCGTGGCAAAATAAATAACATTAAATTTTCTTTAATTAGTCAATTCGGAAAGTGTTCTACCCGTCTTACAAATTTTATTTAATTTAATTGATCAGATCCAATTTGCTTTAATAACAATTTCTGTTTTGGACACTTAAAATACCTTCTTTTGTTTAACGATTTTCCGTCATAATTGAGGTGATTTCACGTGAGCTACCACTGTTCTTCACCACTATAGTGAATGGCTATGCGGCATTTGCGATGCTTCTTAATATCTAACTGAAATAGCGCGCAGATTTACTAGGATGAGGCCGAATGAAGACAGGATTCAAATAGAGAAACACCGTTCGGGTCGATTGGGAGACAATGCTGATATATGCCCGTGTACACTTGTTTCAGTTGTTACATTAGAAAAAATAAATATTCTAAACAGACAAATATAATTACAATATATAATTCAATAATAATATATTATAATTATATTAACAATAACATATAATCTAATAATTTATAAATTGTATCTAATATAATAATTACAAAATGGATGTGTGCAAGAAGAGATAGAATTGACAAAATGGAGGTCTGCAAGAACGGACAAAATTGAGGGTCAATTTTGTCCGTTTGTCTCTACCGACACTATAACAGACGAGCCGTGACAATATGATAACACGTATTAAATAAATAGAGTAGGTATAACAGCTGTGGTTTCAAGTGTTCCATCGCAAGGCGGGTCGTAATATATAAAAGGCTCTCCATAATGTTGTGTAGATTGGCTATTAGTAGGACGGAACCGCCGACATGTGTTCCGATCACTCACTGTGCTGGTGCCGCGGACGGGGGCTCCGCAAAAAACATTAATACACGTAATTGAAGCAGAAATGAAGGGCGATCTACACGTGTCGCTCGTTCACATCGTTCACTCTTGTTGTATGTACGAGTACATTTTGGAAGGATTATCGTTCGCTTACATTGTTCACTCTTGTTGTGTACTTCTTGGGTGATCGTCCAATGTATCAAAACATTAATTCCTTTTATATATAGCTTTTTTTTTACCTTAACCCTCTCAATATTAGAGGAGATCCATATTCCAACAGTGGAATTATAATGGGTCGATTATTATTATTATTATTATATATAGCTAAACTAATGGACAGATGGTCCACTTGATGCTAAGAGTCGCCGTCGCCAGTGAACGATTGCAATACTCCAGGTGCGACCAATATTTTGAAGATTTTCGGTTGCTTCATGTTGCTTTTTATGGATATGATAATTAATTTAATGTTATTAATTAATTTATTTATTTAATTTAAGGTTCATATACACAGAATACGCGGTAATTTATTTGTATATTGCAAGTACAATACAGAATTCGTGTTCTTGTGAACAAATGAACACAGCAAGCTAAATTTTGTCACGTGATGAACCGGTTCACTTTGGATGATCAACAACAATGGCGTACACTAATGATATTTTAAATGACTGGTAGTTGGTCCAGTGGTTAGTGAACCTGACTACTGAGCCGGGTGTAGTGGGTTCAATTCGCATTTGGAAAACCAATTATAATTTAAGCTGGAAGAGCTATACCGTATTAAAAACGTAATATCACGTTTGTGATTCTCAAAGGGGTAGGCAGAGGAATGTAGTACACTGTCATGTTTCGCAATTTACGTTTACGTCCCACCATGGAATAGGGAGTGAGTCTATTGCCTTACACCGGTCACAAATCCGGACTCCTAGCTGCTACCAGAAATTTGAATTAGAAAACCGAAGTTAAAAACGCTTAATAGCACCCGAACTGGGATTGGAACCCTCTCGATTTGCAGTTGCGTTTGCAATTACTATACCAACGACACAGTTACAATATATTAATTTAATAATTGACACGGACTAATAATTAATAATAATATACAATTTATTTTGCGTGGAGTCGGCGGTTAATTTGTATGAACTCCATTAAAGCCAAATTCAGTCATAATAATTAATTTATATAATTTCCATATGATTAAGTAAAAACCATACCAAAGTTATTCAAACAACTTTTCAGATATTCATTCTGTAATATTTACCATTTAAATGTCATCTGTTCGTTGGACCCTTTTTTATCAATAATATTCGGCAACATTTGCGTGCTCTCAATATTAAAAAAAACTTTATTCTACAGAACAAATCTTGATATTTTACATCCCCATCTTTTACAATGAGAATTCTCTCCAACGATTTCTTTTCTTCTCCGCAAAGATAGATAAAAAAGAATCCTTTCATTGTGATACGTTTTTTCATCAGTCGCTCTCCCTAACTTCTTTTTCCCATTAAAACTTTCGGTTTTGGTCTTTAAAACATTTTCTTTCACCACATCCGCCGGAAACCGGCTGACAACTTGGAAAACTATTTTGTCTAAAAAAAAAATGTGACCGCGGAATAGCGCATCGATTTTCTTCAGTGGACGCTGAAATTGGGATTCGGTTACGAAGTTAAGAAAATAATGAAAAGTAATTTCCCGGTCTGTGTCCTTGTACAGACTTAAACCAAAAAAAAATATTATACTACACTTTATACATATACATTGCACATATAACTCCTGCATATAAAACCTTATAAAAGTACAGAGTAAGAATGAAAGGGGCATACATATATCTATGAGATATTTCAAAGGTCTTCAGTTTTATTTGATATCTTATTAACCAACTTGTATCTCGGATGACTCAGAAATGTTCGCGTCTAAAGCATGAGTTAGACCACGTTTATATTAAAAGACTAATTACGTACTAATTACAACCGACGATTTACGTCACTTAATTTTAATACATAAGAAAATTGTGTGTCGTATCCACTTAACGATAAGTAGCATGGAGTAAAATGTACATCTGTAATCCGCAATTGATAGTCGAAGGGCGCTTGAACTGTTTTTCATCGTTGTAATTACGGGCCGAACGATGCCAAGTGATCTTTCACTTAATTTTCGCATTTTAGTTTTTGTCGATTTGTCAATGTCACTCATTCTGTATGGAAGCTTAAAATTTACACACGCATATGTATATATGCATAATTGTATGCACGCACATCAATACGTTTATACCGTTTTGTAATAAAATGGCCAACATTTTCATTTGTTACGAATAAAGTTGTAGGTAGGTAGAGGTACAGCTGTTGCAGGTAGTATTAGAGTTAGTGGTAATGATGCAATTCAAATCCATTGAATTTAAATAAGGCAATTAAGTGGAATAATAAAATGCCTTACCATAACATCCTTGCCAGAACAGAATGTGAGAACAACAATTTGGTAATTTAATTGACGCGTTTGTTCTCTGCCTATGCGTTGGATAGTTCTTGGTTTCGATGCCACCACATGCCATAATTGGATAAAGAATTTAGGTACCTATTCTAAAGTTAGATATTTGTACTCTTATTATTGTGTCTCATTGTGTGTCTCATTGTGTGTCTCATTGTGTGTCTCATTGTGTGTCTCATTGTGTGTCTCATTGTGTGTCTTATTGTGTGTGTATAATTTTAATTTATTAGATTCTTATAACTCATAACTCAGGAATGTAGTGTACCAGACAGATAACAGGAGTGCCAGCAAATCCCCGCCAACTTAATGTTAATTCCAGGCTGTAAACAACTTGCCTCTAACACTTAGTGGTCCACTATTATACCTCTAAATTTACAATTCAGTCCTAAATTCTACCTAAGTATATGACGCTGTATATTTTATATATAAGAATGTTTATTATCATTTCCTGTTATTTAAGAAAATAATCAGCCATATCTTTATATACCTATAATAGAATAGGACTTTAAGAATAAGTTTATAATGTCAATTGATTCAGTTAATAACAATATTATTTTCAATTAATATTATTTAGTATTAAGTATACAGAGATTGGACTGTAAGCATGCTTTAGTCCAGATAGTAACATTTCGCATGAGCTCAGTTACCATTAGGTAGGATCCAAATTGTCTGAAGATGGTTGCAAACGCGTTGCTAATACTGGGGATTGTCCATTAACGAATTGCCTTCATTGACTTTCGCTTTTCGCACTCAAGCAGCTGGAAGGCATACACTTTTAGCTGTGGGTGAAACAATTGCCAGCAATGCGACACAGAAAGCTAGCAGTCAATCACATCCAATATTTACGTTACAAAATGGCCCATTGAGCATTAAATCAGTTACTTGTATGGCATAGAAATCGAAATCCTTGTCGAAAGTTCCATACTTGAAATATCGTAGTGAAGTTGAGAACTGTTGCATTGAACAGAACAGTGGCAACATGTCGCCCGATTGAACATTAAAAACCACAAATAGAATGTTGGCTGTGGTACCAGCCTCGATCGACTGGGTGGCGCCGGGGTGACAAAGAATAATTATGCTTCCAGACCGGACATCATTTTCATCTTAAATGAGGTAACAGTGCCTAGCTTCGGCCTGCAGTTGTAGGTACTCGAAGGGCTGAAGTATTTACTGCGTTTCATCAATATACTTGTATATTATGAGAAATTTACACAATATCCCGTCGTAGAATCTCCTGCAAAAAATAAATCCGTTTTGGAGGACATTGGACATACGTAAATACATTAAAGTTATTTAATGTCATCATATTTATATACATTTGCGATTTCACGTAAAAAAAATACGTATAAATCAGTGCTCCACAAGGCCTTTATAAATCCTGTTACTCATCAAAAGGTGTATGGCAAGTTTCAAAATTTAAACAGGTTTATTTAAAGGTTTAATAGGCGTTATAATAGTTCAAAGGTGGATTCGGAATAATTGTGTTACCACGGTAACCAAGTCGTAGAAAAGGGTTTATCTTAAGAAGATATGAGAAATTAGCCTTTAGGCATTAAGTACCGAAAGTTACGTCTACGGCGTTGTTTATTCTACGCAAGACGGCAGTGTACAGAATGCCTTGTTTCGTAAGAAATTTATTGCAGTGTGTGGAACTTTATACGAAAGTGAGCTTTATTGCTTGCCCAACAGATATAATTTTGGTCTGACATGAGTGAATGGCGTCTTAGCAACATGGAGGACGGCTGTATCGCCAGTCTGTTATGCTAAGTGACTATAAGACTTTCTGAGTCATGTTTACATGGTGATTTATTAATGTTATGTTTTTACATGCTACGGTGGATTTTGTATTATTTTTTTGGGATCTCGCCAAAGATTGTGGAGTTAAAGTGATAAGTTTTGGAATTTTTTTTATTTTAATCTATTACGGAGCAAATGCTGACTATAAGATGTTGTAACAGAGTGTAATTGAGATAATAATATTGTTTATTTGATATATACATTGTAATTTTATATATACCTACGATACGAAGAAATATATTTAGTTTTGTATATATTTGGAAACTATGTGACGTTTGTTAGTAGATTTAGCATCATCATCATCATCAGCCTAGCTCAGTCCACTGCTGGACATAGGCCTCCCCAATGAGCGCCATCGCGCCCTGATTTAGATGCTACACCATTATTCAAATAAATGTGTAAATCAAGAAAAAATGTGTGAAAACGCTCATAAATATGTTTAATATTAGAATGCCTCTTATTTGATGACTTGACGATCTACGCAGGTCCAAAATCGTTTAAGCAAAACCTATGTGTATGTCCCAATAACGGGTTGATGACCATTAACGATCACAATAATGATGATTTTATTTATTTCGCGACATTTAATTTAATATAAATTTGTTTTGTTAACTTCACAATGTTTAAAGGCTTCATTTAAACAAGTTTAATTTAAGCGATATCCGTTTTTTATTTACAAGTGTACAATAAATAGTCCCAGTTCAAATCTTGGCTCGCATCGTTCTTTTCATTTAAATAAAATGGCTTTTGCATACAAAGTGGTTCATAATAAGATGAAAATACAAAACTGTATGCAATCCGCCACATTTCTCGGTGGGTTTTCGTAAAAAACATGGTATTAAGCAAATTACGTTACTGCATTAAGCATATTACAAATATACTTTCCGTATTTTAAGAAAATAAGAACGCAAATATAACTGTGCCGTTGGCCAGCGTTATGTACGTACATATATACGTTTAATCTTTCTCCTACCGAGAGGAGAACTGTGTTCACCAGTGGAAAGATAAAAGTGTTGATGTTAAGCAAGTGTTTATTTTGTTTGAGTTTTATTAAAGAATAATGGTCTGGACTTTTTTAAATATAAGTTAGTTACATATCTGTGTATTCAACTTATTTCTCAACTGTTTTCTCTTATGTATTTAATCTTTATGGTCCACTGCTATCGAACACCAGTAACGTCCACCCATCAGTCTGTGGTTCAGCGGCTTACTAAAATCCACAAATCTCCTGCAACAGAGACCCGTGGAGAGATCCGACGGCCAGAGTTTTACAGATTCGGATCGGGTCCGAGTAATGAAAGACCAACCATTTTTCTCTTCATTGCATATCTAAATAATATTTTTAAAAATTTTATAGTAATAAAAATAGTTATTTAGGGGCCCAGAGAGATAATTTAACTACGTTCGTTTAAAATCTGAGATTAGAACTGAAACATTCATTCAAAAAGTGAGAGAAGAACTGAGTAAAGGTGAACGTAAATAATATTTAGTTTATGTAGATGGATAAAAGCATTTATGTATGTAATCGTTATTCCGACATTCGTATTTATTTTCAGAAATACTGTACATATAATTATTTTTATTTAGTTTTCTTATGATTTTTTTTTCTAATGCCACCTGATTCACATTTATTATGCAGTGGAAACTAATCGTCCTACATTTTGATAACCAGACAATTGGGATAATTGTAGACCAGGACACAATTCACAGCCGTGGCTCAGCTGGAAAAAAGGCCAATGTTTTCAAATAAGTATTGTGGGTATATCTCCCAACTTGTCCCAGGCCCCATCACCTAACTGCTTGTATCGGAACACGAGTGCGCCTTTGTCTACACACGGGGTTATATAACAAGATCTGGCCTATTATCCGACCGCCTTTGTGCAAACCCGTGTACGATTTGCGTATTTACATGCTCGATTTGCGTAGTTATATGTACGATTTGCATATTTATGTATACGATTTTTCGTGTTTATGTGTACGATTTGCATAATTGCATGTACAATTGAATATTTACATGTCCAATTGCGTATTGATATAGGCCAATATTGTTCTATACTTTCGATGTTTTTCATATTTATGTACATATATTTATTTGACGGTTTTCTAACTATTTTATTAGGGACTATATGTTTACGGTTTTTATGTACATATATTTATTTGACGGTTTTATAACTATTTTATTATGGACTATATGTTTACGGTTATTATGTACATATATTTATTTGACGGTTTTCTAACTTATTCTCTCAGTGGCTTAGCATTTTAATTAGGAGGATTTTAAGTAAAACCCATCAAAATGGTGACTTTGTTATTATTAATGTGCTAAGTTTCTGACATAGCCCAAAGGATTAGCACGCTGAAGTGACAGTGTGCTGGTCACATCGGTCGCAGAACCGATAGCCGCTGGAGCAGGCGTGTTCTGGAGTGGAGACCGTGACTTGGCAAAGGTAGTGTAGGACGTCCTCCAGCTGGATGGAGTGCGATATACGAAAAGTGGCTGGCAGTGGTTGGATGCGAAGAGCTGAAGATCGAGCTCAGTGGCGTGCCATTGAAGAGGCCTATGTCCAGCAGTGAACGGGAGTAGGCTAATAATGATGATGATGAAGTTTCTGAACCTGGCATATGGCAAAAAGCTACGCTATCCTAAGATTAGGGTATACTTGTCGCATACTGAGCCACGCTGTTACAGTGCAAAATAATACAGAGCAAAAATTTAGCACCATTATGTAACTCAGCATTATGAAAATTATATGTTGTAACTGTGAAGAATAAGTTTATCCAATGGTTGATATGGCAAGGGAGGGGATTCCGAAAAAACTTTTACGAAGGAGTCAAAGAAGCAAACAAGTTATGTTGAAGTTTCATCTTGGACTCTCGGCTGCACAACGATAAAGTTTTAAATTTCGACATTAGAATAACCGTTTACACTTAATTTTTGTCTTTGAAAAATGTTATATGAAATATCCGATAAATTAATCCGTGTCAGAGCGGAAATAAAATATATTTTCCAACCTAATGGCGGGAAAAAGGATATTGTAAGAGGTAAATAAACTCGGCGTTGGCTGATCGTAGTAGGTATAGCGCGGCCCGACCTGGCACTGCTAAATGCCCTGGGCGTCTACGGGCAGCAGCATAGGCCGTACGAGAAGCTGTGCTTTGCGATCTCTGAACCGCATGCCTAGCGTGGAGATTATAGGATAACTGTTCCTAGGGGAGGCCTATGTCCGTTATTAGACTTAGACATGCTGATGATGATGTCTAGAAGACTGTGAGTAATTTCATTACCACTTACGGTTTAAGAAGCTTTGTTTAGGGGTTTTTAATTTATAAATAAAATAAAAAGAATAATAGCGTAGAAGAAGCACGACAATTGTGTAACGATATACATATATATGTGTATTTGGCACTCCGTAATTTCCGCCTACCCCAGGCGAGAACTGGCGTGACGATAAAATAAGTAACTCATGAAACATTTAACTATATACACAGTTGCGAAATGGTGTAATTCTAAAGCTATTAATTAGTGAAGGCGTTGGCAAGTTGCTTTAAGCTAAGTACTCGTGAATTTGTAAGTTCATTGTAGGTGAGAACTTATGATGTACTTATGAATTTATATCTCATACGTCTATGTAAGTTAGAAGCCCTTGTAACCCAAACATGATAGGAAATAGGAAACGGTTTGTAAAATAAGCAACGAATGTATTATTCTTTGGAGTTGGTGACAGCTAGCTTAAATTTTTCCAGCAGCAGCTTAAGAACCTGTCTAAGGTAGTTCTCATTAGACCAGTTTTTAAGCAACATATAATATTATATTATATTTTGTTTGTTTTAAAATTGCCCTCGAATGATTTCGTTTGGTTATTAAATCTCTTCCTACGAGCAAGAGGACAGCGTTGACTGGTCTGATTTTTATCCTTATATATCTGACATGTTTCTCCAACATTCATATCCTTTTCTGAATACTTATGATCGACCATTATTACTGCTGATTAGCACTTTGATAAAAGTCGACATCAAATTAAACGAGCAGTTTTAAGGAGATGTGTTGAGTTCTAATTATATAATGGTACACTGTATTGTACCTTCAACTAAAACCAAAACGTTATTACGTGTTACTTATTTTTGAAGTACATAATATAAGTCTCATGTTTTCGTATGTCATCCAGCACTTGGACAGAGTGACAGACTTTTACAATATCTTTTTCATTCTAAGAGGACTCCTTAAACAACAGTGGTACGATGGAAGAGTTGATGACGATGATTAAAATCATATTTGATTAAGGATTTTTTTCCATGATATTATTATTCTGCATTAGTATAATAATATATATATAAAAGTATTTTATGTACGTATCTGCAAGACAACTACTTTGCTTTGCTATAGCAATTGAATTTACTCATGCACCGTTTTCATTATAAGTTTGGTCGTTAAAAGTTTCTCTTGAAATATCAAGTTATTATAATAAGTATGTATGTTTTCTGAACGTATGTTTCTCAGTAATATCCCGAAACAAAACTGTGGGGTATAACAGTTTTCTTAATTACAATTAAGAACTTATAATTTTAAATCACCTACGAAAATTTATTAGCATTGTGAACAAAGGAAGTCCGTAGCGATCTTTATTTTATTTATTATCTGCTAAACGTTTTAAGTTAAGTCACTTAATAACAAATGTATTGGGTGAGGTATAAATGTTTCAGAACAGGTCCAGTAGTTTTTATAATTCATAAAATTCTTGGCAGATTTAGCGCGTATTGCAAGGCCGAAAGTATGGAATTTATAGTAGGTACGCTTTTTAGTGAATAATAATACTTTTTTAATTATAGTTCATAAGTGCGATTTGACTAAGCGCTCGCTTGCTAATTCCATATGCGAAACATCGCTTACCCAGCTACAATATTTTTAGGCCCTACAGCTGAGCTCGAGTATCTTTACAAATGTGGATTGGTCAGAAAACATTCCACCACTTTACCTGCGTAAGGAATTTAATTATCATGCAAACATATTTGCATATGTTATATTATATGTTTGTACATATGTAATCTGTAATGTGTCCAATTGCAAGCAAATAAAGTTATTGTACTGTATTGTAAAATATGTATATATATGTATAAATATGTATGTATATTATAGTGATCTGGTTCGCTTGAAACCTTCCGTTCGACCGCTCACCCTTATCTCAAGTATATCTTGAGGCGGAGCAGTATAGTCGGATATAATAAGGTACGTACTCGTAGATGCAGCTAGACGAATAGCAGTAACTTTTCCAATACATGTGCTATTTAAAAAGTATTTCATTTTGTATGCACGTGCATAAATACCCCGAGCGGTATAAACTATAACAAGATTGAATCGCTCGCTCGTTCGCTCCAAATGTCGTGAGTTCGTTGACATGACGCTTGCGGCTTAGATCTCGCTGTATTTTGTCTTTATTGTTATTCTTGGAAAATGGTTTCGGATTGTGAAAGATTCATGAAAAAAGCAAATGAAAAATATGTACCATTTTAAAGTAATGGAATTTATAAGTATGATTATATAGAACAAATTGCGGATCAAAAATTAATTATGTAAAGCATAGAGAGTCTCCAAGTTCTCCCAGTTTGGTCCAAATGTATCAAAAGCAGATACTTATATGTAATATTGAAGAAAATAAGGAGGCATGAGTCATTGTAGCTGAATAAGAAAGAAAACAGGGCGGAATTGACAGGACCTTGACCTGACGAAAACTTGATCGTTTGAAAAATATTTGTTTGGTATCTGTCATTGACTGCCTCGTTGGCCGAGTGATGCATGCGCGACTGCCGATCGGAAGGTCCTGGGTTCAAATCCCGGGTCGCGTACTATTTAATTTTTCTAATTTAGAACTTCTAGTAGTGACTCGGAATCTGGTCTGTACCCGGTGTACCACAATAGGCTCATCACCTCCATTCCATGGGATGTATACGTAACTGGTGAAACATGGTAATGTACTACTACATTCCTTTGTCTAACCCTTCAGTAATTACAGGCGTGCTGTTACGTTTTTTTTGTTATCTATCAAAAGCGCTATTATAATTATTTTTCTCGCATTTCTACGGTCCACTGAGATCCTTCTAGAATTATCTATGGTACTTGTATAATCTATGTAAAGTCGGAACCAACTTGCAACTTGCGAGACATCGCTAACGTGAGTAACACGGCTTAGAATGCAGTCGATTTTATTCATTCTATATTGTTCAATTCCATTCCATTGTTCCAGTACAGCTCCGGGAAACTTGTTACAGTGTGTTTCACAATATTATATTTGTATAACTTGTGTTTTATTGGACGATCTGTATCGAAAATAGCACGTTATTTTTGGACATGGTCCATGGAATAATGATAAGTGTTCTCAGAAAATATAGTTTTACTCAAAATTATCTTCCGTCTATGCTCTTAAATTATAATGTTCATTGTCAGTGAGATGGGTGACAGCAAAACAATACC
>DWMG01000243.1:0-22444 GCA_018244855.1 Elbella merops
GCCATTAGGCATTAAGTACGCCCTTGTATCCCTTAGCATAAGGTGTTACAAAAGAATAAATAAATAAATAAATAATAGTCTTACTACCAATTAATATTTACGAACGTAACTGATAATAACAGTCCTAATACAACAGTCCTCTTCAAGGTCGATTGAAAACCTTCACCTCTATGGGCGATGCAAACCACTTGTGACTTCATCTATTCGTTTTATACATTATTCATATAAATAAAACAGTAAAACTCGAAGATTAATGTGCTGTGGGATTGCAAATTATCTAGAAATTTCCAACGAGATGGCCGTTATTTATATATCCAAGAAAATCACAACTGAGGCACTTTGATGAAGTGGAGTGAGACTCAGAGTGGGGTCTCCCGAGACTGGTTTTTAATAGTTTGCAGTTAAATGAATCTTTTGATTTAAAGGACTACTACTACCTACCTACCCATGTAATGGAATATACACCGCCTGTTGCGGTAGAAAGATTATCTTAGTTTTTTTTCTAAAAAGAATATGATTAATGAAAACAAACAAAAAGAATTTCTTATAAAAAACTTATGTAAATTTTAATATCAACCAGTTAATCTAATTGCTTAAATCAGTCTAAATACATAAAGTATGTTTGTTAGTTCTTTCATAACATTGAAAATCCAAATTTGCCTCTGCATTTTGTTAATCGTAAATTTTTTAAATCAGACACAAAAAAATGTATAGAAAACCTTGACAATAGGCCATTTATTCATACATTTGTGTAACTTTTCTCTAATTATCAGTAGAAGTTTCATACAACTCAACATTTCATTTAAAATGTAATCCATAAATAGGTTTAATGGAACATTAATGCTTCATTGCATTCTTAAGATATAAAAAAAATAAGATATTCAACCCCAACAAGAATAAAAAAATAAGATATTCAACCCCAACAAGAACTGCATTTAATTAATTGAAATAAAAATGCCAGCTGTAAATGGCCAGTTATGAGCGGTTTTATAGTAGAAAATATGAATGCTAAGCCTACATTTCATCCCTTTCATTGCATTAATTGAATAGGACTTACGTTATTATATTAATTTATATAATTCTGTAGAAAGTACGTTTTTAATCACAAATAAGAGGCTACTCGATAAATATACGAAATATACTGCTAACTAAACAACTGTTATGTTAAGCAGCTACAAGTAATACTGTACATCAATTTAGATTAGCTTATTAACACAATAGGTGTGTAACCTTTGAACGATTATTACAATAAAGCTTTCCATCTAACAAAACCCACGTTGAGATAACAATCATTATCTCCGCTGCCACCTTGCTGAAATTGGCGGGAGCTCATGAAAAAGGACTTTGGATATGTCCGAAACTAGTGGGACTATCCCGAAACAACATACGTGACTTAAGCCGGTACATAAAATAACTATATTTTTTTACTTTATTAGTTATTGTGTACGTGTAAGGTTTTTATAATTACAAATTGATCATATTTTACAATCACAATTAATCCATTATAAGGGCCAATATGTATTATATTAATGTAAAATACAATATGACCAACAAATACCGTCTAAAAACACGTTGCGGTCATTTATTACATTGGCAACACCAATTTTAAACACGTTTGCGGTCATTCTAAATGCGTTATCAAAGTTTCCATTTCAACATAAAAAAGATAATCGATCATTTATTGACCAATTATCTTTTTTATCTTTACTCTTTTTGTTTGCGTCTGTTTATTGGTTGTGATAATTGTTTATGCGTGTGAGAAATATATTTGAGTAAAACCACACTTCCTTGTACCAGTTTTGATGTTTGTATAGTGTATTTGTTATATTCTTGTCGATCTCAATATTCAAGTAATGTATTTTACTTGAAACATTATACCAATGGTACACATTAATAGAACATATAATTATAACATCATACGCGGGAACTTTCTATTGAAGTAAAAAAAAAGGACTTTGGGAGTGTACTCCTCTGCTTACCCCTTTTTGGATTACAGACGTGATTTTACGTAACAAAATAAATAAACGTGTACAAGTATGCCACTGTAAGCCAATGTTGTTGTAATGCAATAGCTACAAGCTATTAATACATATAATAATGTGTTATTTGGTAGATTTTCTATATTCAGCAAATAAATTCCAATATCCTATGGATTAAGGCGAAATGCTAAAACTAAAGTCTAAGTCTAAGTCTTTAACGAGGTCATAGCTTCTCTTGCAACGTCCTTCGCAGTTCCTCTGTGGCTTTTGAGAGGTCCTTGTCGTGGTGTCTCTGCTTTTCTCCTCCGCATTCGTCCAGATAATCCTTTGGGGGTTCTGCCGGATACTTGCTCCCGAACTTGGGACGAGGGATCCTGACACGCTTCACGTCATCCAACCAGCTCTCCATAGTTTTGAATACTAAAGTATCACGTGCTGTCGACCAGGAAACTCAATCTGAAAACCACAGTTGTTACAGATTTAATAAAAAATTGTGACGAAATTTTTTAAAGATCGAAAATCCTTGTACGAAATAGAAATTTAGGTCGTGCGTGAAATAAAATGTCGTAAGTTTGATGTTAGCATAAAAGTTATAAACTTTACCAAACAAGACCCTCTGAAATATAGACTATTTGTAGCATTTATTCTCAGAAAGTAGGTACGGCAAAATTAAGAAATACTGTTGAAAGTTGGGTAACATATGTTACAATTTACAAACTTGATATATTTATTTTTGGTAATAACATGATATTTTGTATAATAATATTAGTTAATAAGCTATTTAATATCTCGTTAGATTGTAGTATAATTTATATCTCATTATATTTACGTGATGCAAAAGGCAACAATGTAACACCAGTTCGGTTAACGCTGCAGCGTTGGGTAAGATAGGACACTGGACGGCGGGCAATTGAGAAATCACTTAACGTTACCACTAAAATAAACGCGGTAATTTCACGTATTGTACGTTACCGCGCTTAAACAGCTATTGCCAATGCCCGGTCGCGATGTACTGACAATAAAACTGTCCAATTGTCATAGTTACATTGTTTATACGCCGCCGCAAGCAACGGACCTCGTTAGTGGGTTACGATAATTGCGCAGTGAAGTTTCCATTCTAAAGATTGCCAATTGCCAATATTCATTTATTTTAAATTATAACCATAGATATTTTATTTATAATCGACACAATAAAAGATTGGAATTTTTAAAATATATATTTTATATTTCGCTTCTACGTATTCGACGCATTAGTGTTAATGAGGTCAACATCTTAAATTGCTATCTAGAAAAGATGGAAGTTTCTGAGGGTTCATAATTTTCAATACTCAGATCCGTGTAATAATGAGTGTAAAGTAGGTCTCGCATGTCTGTAACGACGACGCACATGCTAATGATAAAATATCAATAGCGATTTATAAGCGACCGGCCGATGCGCTCGCGCACCGCAGATATTAAAACAAAGATTTTTAATGCACGATTGCCTTTCTCCAGCGAAAGTGTGGCCGCCGCAGTTCCACAAATCCACTTGACGCTTTCGAGCATTAAATTCTGAGCAATCGAGTCGAAACATGAAATGTTATTATTGTCATGTATTTTCTATGAAGTGAAGTGGCAAGAATGTATAAATGTATAAATATAAATGTATAAATAAACGTTTGTATACATTTATTCACGTATGAGTAACACTAACTGCTCGCAATGGACAACTTTGGCGTCGTGTCGTAATCTGCGGGAAAGTTGACTGTCAGGAGTAAATAATGACAGTTTATGGCGTACTGGTTTAGTTACTGGCTAGCGTGGCCGTGCGTGACTCACGGATTGTGGGGAGGTACTGCGCCGCGAGACAAAGATCTAACAAAAAGCACAATATAAAACAATACATCGTGAAAATTGAGCTGAGAACCCGCATTATCGTATATTTGATAATTTGTATCAAATAGACAACGGTATACATAACTGAGATTCAGACTGTTTTCACACACGAGTTTGAAAGACTGCAGATATTAGTCTTACCAACTATAAGATGTTTATCGCGCAATAAAATGTTTATTAAAGCGAAAGAAGAGTCGTTAACACCTTCGTAAAGATACGAAGTGTGATGCCTTTCTCTTGGACAAATATCGCTGTTGGAGGTCCTCCATTCGTCGACAATATTATCTCCAGGTCTTGTGTTGTATCGTCACATTTTAGCACTTAGAATTTTAACTAACATTTTCAATTGTAACGAGCACGGCTGAAGTCGGACGGAAATACAGGAACAATAACCTTTCATTAAAGTACAGAAATAAAGTAATATACAGCCCGCGTATGTCTATAACGTTTTCTCATTCGCTTTACAACTCATTTCATATTATTATTACTAGAGTTGTGATAGCAAAAGCAATTATTGCAATTGTTTCTTGTTTAAATACGATTGGACGAATGAATTTTACCATTTAATTATAAGTTCGTAAATTTGATAATTAACGCGTTCGTGGGTTCCTTTGGGGTTTTTTCAAGTTGAGTAAGACCTAAGATTTCATTGTAGGGCAGAAATTAATTTAAAACCACTGCCCCTAATTCTTTGTAAAGATCGTGTAATAAATGTTAACCATTTAAATCTCTTAGTACTAAACATAACGGATGTATTCATTTGAATATGATTAAAGAATAATCGTGATTTCTGTGTGTCGTCGCTTTTTACCGCTGTCATTGTTTAACCGCAGTCATTATTACAGGAGCTATAATTGTTGTTCTCTAACCTCAAGGCCTCTTCGTTAACTACATAAACACAACACTTAAAATTACTGGTAACCGAACAATCGTATTGAATTATATGAAAAAAATCCAAAAGAATTAGTATTTTTTTGTGATAAGGCACGCAAAGTGACTTGTAAGTTTTATATTTCTACAATTTTGAATAACGGTAGTAATGAATGTTAACATGATATGTGCATTATTACGAATGATGTATCAGTGTGAAGATAATATTGTCACAGATAATTGAAATTGTTCCGCTTAAGGGGAGCGCAGGCTTGCCGGAAGCGTGGAGAGCGTCGCGTGCGTCGCCCACCTGAGGGTAGGGCTGTAATTCATTTGTTCGTGCATATCTGTATTACATGTTCAATACTGATCTCACAAGGGATAAATAAATAATCCATGATATTATAAGCGGCTGGGGACTATATGAATTTCCAAATAATAAATATTCGACACTTTCTCTAACCGAAAAGTTTTACATTTTAATACATAAAACGGAACATCACGCTTATAATCCCTGAAGAGGTAGGCAGAAGAGTGTAGTACACCCGCACGTTTCACCAGTTACGTTTAAGTCTCATGTAATGAGTGGTGAGTCTACTGCCATATATCGGGCACAGATCCAGACCCCAGTTCCTATTAGAAATTCTGAATTAGAAAAATCCAATCGTACCTGACCCGGGATTTGATCTCGGACCTCTCCAACGGCTGTCGTAACTACTCGACCAATGACGTCGTCATTTTAATACAGATTAAAAATATATTTTACAATATGTACCTTATGTGTTATATGCATATCAAAAAGACCTATAAGAACTTTTTGACTTTAAATGTAAACCTTGATTCTTCTTAATGCAAATCGAAAAACACAATACACGTAATATTTTATTTTTAATTGAGACGATATAATTAACATAACAATTCATTAACGGCAGATAATTAAAGATCAACTTGCTAATAAAATGCGGGTACACGAACACCAGCCCTGAGTCACTATTATAATGGCCAATGGTAATAATGGAAAGTAAATAAATCTTGGAGATTTATTCATACTGTCTCCTTTTCCTCAGTGAATAATTGTAATGCGAGCATTTCACATTATATACGTACCGCGCGTATCAACAACAGATTTGAATTGGAAAGAACTTATAAATTAAAAATTTAATTGTCTGTACAGCTAATGTGATGTTAAAAGCAAAGTGACGGCAAGTGAGCGAAGAGTTGAGGATCGAACTTGTGGCGTACTATTGGAAAGACCCACTCATGTCAAGTAGTGGACGGGAACAGTCAAATGATGGTGATGATAATGATAAATATGACGTTTACATGAACAGTAGCCAAAATGTTATTTATGTGAAAAAGTAGCGAACAAAATGAAAAAATCAAACTGGCCGCTGCTGTCGCATCAAGATGATTAAAGAAAATAGTAGAAATCAGAACTATTAGCGTCGGTTATTCCATTCCATGTTTATAAGATGATTTATTACTACTAATTTACACGAAGACTGTAAGAATAGAAGTCTTGTTTTACATTGGTACTGTTAATATAAGTTGGCATGATCACAATTATGATATCTTTGGAATTCTCTACACTAATTCAACTGAACTAAAAGAAGGCTCGACGAGAACCTGAGTTGTGGTAACCGAACGGCAGATAAACTATTTCTACGTAACTTCACGCCTGTAATCCCCGAAGAGGAGTGCAGAATAATCCCAAGTTTCACCGGCTACAATAACCTATTTAATAAAATATTTCTATAAATATTTATATATATATATATTTTTTTATATTTGCTGCTCAACCTATAATATACAATCAAACTAAACATACTACAAATAAATGCGTATCTTTGTTCCAATTTCGCTTATGATTATATTTTCATGTTTAAATTGATGGCAAGATTAAAATTCATTAGATTATTATGTATGTTCATGTTCGGCTCCTGATTGCAATATTGCATACTTTAAATATACTTTTATGTAATGCGACATCATTATTACATTTATTTTTTCGGATATTGAGTGGTGTCGAAAAATCATACGTTAATTAGACCGGTACATAATTGGTTCAGGTATAAAAATACTGACGAACCGTTTACTAATAAAATACTATAATGTTATGTTGTAAATATGCAAAAGTGTTTAATAATGCTAAATACAATATACTCCTCCGCCTACCTATCAGGGAAATACATCCCTGATGATAAGTTATGTTAAATATCATGTACAACAAACCACGTTCGCAATAAGGTCTTAAACGTTTTAGATGACGGTAAAGCAATTGGAGATATGATAAAAAATGGAAAGTACGGAGCTTTCACGAAGCTCAAGATTTTAATTCAAATTCACAGCGATATGATACGGCTATACAGATACCTATACACGTATTTAGAACCGAATGAATAACGGTAAATGTTATAGCAATGATCCATTTATAATTAAAATTTGAGAAATTGTCACTACGCTAACTGGTAAGAAGTGTAGGTACTCGTATATGCTACACTGTTAAAAATAATTTGCCATTCGAGAATTCGTCTTTTATATCCCTGGTAACAAGCGTGTACGCTACGGTATTAAATGATATGTTTTCGGCGATCACGAAAAGAGCGGGTTTAACCGGTCATAAATAGCAGGAGATGCGCATCTAAGTGGTGCAGGAGCTCACGGCTCAGTACTGGTGGTGCAAGTAATGGCACAGTGATAGTTCCCAGGCAGGCTGTTCCGGGGTCACAGTGTCGACTCTGTCGTACGTTTAAAACGACAGTATAGATGTATGGAGACTCTCAGTGCTGATTTATCTGATCAAAGTATAGAGGAATCTGACACTAATTATATTTCGTCAAATAATTAGTGATAATATAATAAATATACGCTTCATGTGTAAACAAAGTAAGACAAAGTTAAACACTCGTAGATAACAAATTGTTACATACATACATGTATCGTATATGTTTATGTATGTACGAGTACGTCTTACACGAAATATTACATTCTTTGCCAAGAGATGGTTAGCGACGATTGTTTTATACTAATAATAATATGGCAATGATTGAGCAATACAGAAATTGTCACTTTATAAATAATATTTAGCATCGTAGGCGATGCAAGAAGTTATGTTCTGCGACATGCGACCCCCATGCCCGACGTTGCCATTGTGGGTACGAAACCTCCTAGAAAAATCAGCAGTGGACTAAGATAGGTTGTTGATCTAAAAATTTATATTTTTTAAATATCAAGAGTCCAAAGGATAAGGAGGAGATAAAAGAGTGGAAAAAATATTTGAAAAGTGCAAGCCGCTTAAAAAGGGCATAAAGCATCAGAAGATATGCATCTGCGAGTAAGTGGCGCAGGAGCCCATGAGTCAGCGGCAGCGCTGCCTGTAATGGCGCAGTGATAGTTCCCAGGCGATCGGTTCCGGGGTCAGCGTGTCGCCGCCGTGCATTAGAAAATGACAATAATGATTAATGTATCTTTAACATTTTGTTGGCCACCGCTTTACACACCCAAACAGGA
Organism: Elbella merops; assembly: GCA_018244855.1. Taxonomy (NCBI): domain Eukaryota; kingdom Metazoa; phylum Arthropoda; class Insecta; order Lepidoptera; family Hesperiidae; genus Elbella; species Elbella merops. The sequence continues at coordinate 8,235 of DWMG01000243.1, forward strand.
CTATATTATTTTTATTATAGTATGTATGAAATTATGTTTTAAGCTACAATAACAAAAAAATTGAGGTAAAATAATACTTAAAATAAAATTATTTAAAATTGTTGTGGGTACCTTACAAATAAACAATTTAGAAAGTAGTCACAAATTAAATATTACGATTTACTGACGAATAAAATAACAGGATTAACAAATAAAAATGAGGTAAACCGAAATAAAAAAAATAATATATGTTAAAGAATAACAAATTGAAGTGAACTAAAATCTGAAATCATAACTAAATATAATATTTATGAATACACACCTATTTCCCATCGAAAAACAAAACAAAGTATTATAAAGTACAAATCTGTATATCTGTATGACACTGAACGATTTTTAAATGTTTATATTGTACGTCATTATGTAAAGGAGCGTCTACCGCGCAGTTTCGATATTGTTTATCGCAATAACAATGATTTGTACAACAATATCAGCGAGATGCGATTCAGCGCTGGAGACGTGAGTGGTTCCAAGTTTCAAGGAAATGTATAATCTTATCTTTTTATCACTTAAACGTATAGATTGAATTGTTCACGTACTGTTTTTTTCAAAAATGGTATTAAACAGTATGAAGGATTAAAAAAATTGTCCACTTGTATTGAATATCTCTACAGTCTTTTCAAATAGACCGATTTTGAACGTATTTATAATAGCACTTTAGCACATTTCAATGAAGTTTATTTAGGTATATACAAATTTTAATTGCTTTACGTTAAGAATATGCTCGAGTATCGTTACAAAATAATTGAAATTGTAACAGTACACTACTGACTATGTTGAATATAATCAAAATCTACTCTGCTGTCCTAGCCGGTCTATTTGAAAAGACCCTTATGGCAAAATTATAGGAAAATAGTTATTTAGAGACAAAGAGTCGATCATTGATACACATACGTACGTACAACATTGTGACATAACTTATTAGATTTATATATATTGTGTCATTAACAGACAATAAATGTTTGGGACTGACAAAATTGACGTTTAGTCTGTTTAGTTGGTCGATGGGTTAGTGTATAACTATTATGTTTACATATACCTACATTACATATACGTATAGGATTTGATATAATTTCACCACGCCAGGTACCTTGTCTACCCTGACAGGGACCACGGGTCAAATAGACTAAATTAAAGGGATACTAGTCTAAATCAGCTTTTATGCAATATGGAAATAACCTTGCCTTTTAAAATACAAAAAAATTGCTGTACTTGAGGAAGATAAAATGTTTCTTTTGTTTATCTGGGTTTATTAATTGTAATTGTTGTTGGAAACTTTATTATTGATGTAAATAGCAAAGGGAGCAGGTGGGGTGGTACCGTCGAGGGACTTAAGAGCCTTAGCCGTAATTACGGGCGTCTCTGGCCATTTCATACGGAACCCGCACTAATGCGCTATACATTTTGAAAAAGTGGCCTTCTGATTAAGAAACCTCTAAAATAAAAGTATAACATAAAAATTTTCTGTTTCTTCGAAGGGTTTGTCACAAGAGTGTAGTACTCCCACTTTTCACCAGTTGCATTATACATCCCAAATAGGGAGTGGGCCTGTTGTAATACACAAGACACAAATTAAGACTAGGAATTTTCAATTAGAAAACGCCAATAGTTCTAGGGAACTATGGAACGAACTCCGAATCTCTCGCTCAGCAGTCGCATTTGCAATCACTAGAATTTACTAAACCAACGAAGCAGTTAACATAGAACATTCCAGATTAAATAGGAAAGTAATAGCATAGAAACACACGGGAAAAGGATATATTTAACAGAGAATATTCACAGCACGCTGTGTTAAGTGCCGCGTGTTAACTGATCTCAATCTTCCTGCCTTCCTGTCTGTAATTGCCCGCATAAATTGACAGCTCCGTTGAAACGTTACATGTAACATTAGAGATGAATCTTACATTAAAACATATTTCTTCCATATATATCACGAGTTAAATATACTGTTAATTGTCTGCCATACAGTTATAGAGGTCTTTGGATAGCGAAATTGACTCCGGAATTAGAGAAATCATGTCAGGTCTGAAGAAATATTAATATTATTGTGACAATATTTGAATAGCGAAATTGACCACGGAAGTGAAGAAATTATTTCAGATCTGAAGAAATGATCATATTTGGAGAATATTGCATGCCAAAAAGCTAGAACGTAATAACGTTGCTACGGAAACCATATTCAAGTATGAAGTGTTTGTGTTGTAACCTCATATTTCCGCTTGTTACGAACCTTCACATATCGTGAATAATATTAAACTGATGCCTAGCTATTACGTTACGTACATGTATCAAGTCACATCTAATATAATAACACACCTGTATTTACCGGAAGGTGTAGGCAGAGGAGTGTCCCGTCAGATCACGTCACATGGCAAGTTGACGCCACATATATTTCATATATAGATACATTAAAGTAAATAAAAGCCAATAATACTTTGCTTGACTTGGGGATCAAATCCAGAAGATGTCAAGTCATATTTATATACTATACGAGTATAATCGATTTGCGTTCATTATTGCTTTATATATAGTTTTATTAAGTTAATTAGTAGTAATATGGTATTATTTGACATTATTTCCAAGTGTACACACATTGTGCCTTTCACCTATTTTCTGACTCATAAACGTATTTTCTTCTGTTAATACATTTCCAGTCGTGAAATGTATGCGTGTCAGTAATCGTTTAATATAAATTAGGTGGGCAGGTTGGACATTCCTCATTTAGTGTAATATTACAGGCGGCACGATATCACCGCGTTTGAGATTTGGATACAAAAAGCTCTACTGCCTTACACGTTACATAATTGTTTATATATCATTACACTAGGCCCTCCGTGGGGTAAACAGAAACACTGAGTGCTTAATCTCAATCTTTACAAACTTAACGTTGTTCATTAACATTTCAAATGTTAAATATCGCGCAATTTAGTATTACATATAATGTTAGATAGTTATATACATATTTATATGTGGATGATCCTGAGTGTACGGTGCATTTGATGTAACAAACCAAATACGTGCATATATTGTGTAACGAATGTGTGTTAATTGAGATTTCTACCTGAGTATTACGGTAAGTATAGTACCATTGCCACTTGCCACTAAATGGCGTGTGTGAAATGTTCGTTTTACAAACTACCCACTATATGTAAATTATGTTACAGCCGAAACGAATAGTAGCATATTTTTTTTGACATTAAACATTTTAATGCTTACTTTACATCTCGTAAGCGATTATAGAATGTTGAAATTATTATCAAAGATCTTAAAGCGGAAAATAAAAAATATATGTACGTGGTATTAACCGACTGTAGTATTAGTGTATTGGTATAATAAATTTGCTCCGCGGTGAACGTCCTCAGTGTTTGGCTAGCGGGACACACTTCTCCGTCTAGCTGCGTGGTCCGTCGTGCAGACCCGCGACTCTCACGCCACCACGCTAATTGGTGAATTGGGACGATTGAAAGTATACACTCAGTTGTTTGCGCGCTCAACATGCTGATCTGCTTCAGGAACATACAGTATTGCCTGTATTATCAGGTACATTTAATATATCATTAAATGACGCCTGTAATTCCCCGAATGGCTTGGCCGGGAAGTGTAATATTTCTGCTATTAACCAGTTATGTTATGTTACATGGGACTGAGGGTTGCGCCTATTGCGATATACCACATAAATTGTACCGTCATGTAGAATTCTTGGTTGAAGCTTCTTATTTATGTCTACAGATGAAGGACAAACTTACATACAAAAATTCTAGAATAATCGAACATTGTATTTTGTCACTGTCTATATAAATAATGCAAACCACAGTTTGTCAACCAGTACTGGGGCAGCGTGGCAGAGTGAATAAGTTTTGTTTTTGATGATGATGTTGGTGTAGATGATGATGTGGATATAGACGGTGATGTTGATGACCACGATGATGAACAGCCGTGTGTATAAAACACTATTGGTAATGAATAAGACTTGCGAAGTCGTACTGCGAGGTCCGAGCTATCGTTTTCCTTTCCTCATTGTGTCGGTTGGCTCTCCAATTAAAACCCGAGAGATGGAAGACGCGAAACACGCCCGAGGTTATTTAACCGCAAATCGGAACACTGCATGAATATCAATTGCCTTTTGATCGGTACGTACTCCTTCATTTGTTACTTCTATACCGAGAAATACATTGTTTTTCCACGTACGAAGCTCATGATTCTGTATTTATATTTTGAAGACATGACTACTGAATAAGTACTCATATTGACCCTCAAACAATATATCCTTATCTCATGTATATCTATAAAGCGACAACTTTTAATTTGCCATATCTAATTTCTGAATGGCCTACTTAATCTTAAAATCGAACACAAACATATCCATTACTTTTGGATATATCTAAGATTCGTTTTCTGTGAGTATATTATTTCTGTAACTTTGATATCGACCTAGTTTTTCTTTTAGCATGATCCTCAAGATGGCTCACGTTGAGTTTTATACAAAAACTTCTTCGGCAGAGTTTCGTTCGAGATGATTTACGATTAGTGTTATTTTTATTTTTACTATTTGATTTGATTATTATTTAGAAACCGAATGGTCTATAAGTAGTTTTACTTTTACACTTTATAAAATCCATTTTTGTTTTGGACTAATTCAGAATGTTTTCTTGTAATCAAACTGCAGCCGTGAATCAATTCGACCCCAGGGTGAGTGCTTATGTCGTATACAAGGCTTTAGCGGACCCATCGAACTAACATGTAGCACTGACAACGGACAAGCTACTATCATTCTTTTATCTTTCACTACCTTAACGAACACTCGTAAGAAAATCCCATATTCTGAACCCTTTGTAATATATTTTGTTATAGAAAAATGTTGTTAGTATTGCTATATTATGAAGTCTTCTATGCATTTCTATTACAGAAACACATTTAACTGGACGGACATTTAAATATTTGCATCTACAGTTAAGTAAATAATAATGACGTTATAAGCATTATGAGCTCTCCATCATGGGATATCACTGTTCTCTTAAACAAACAAAGTCTGAACCGTTACGCTAGAAAGTATCGTTCTGTGCAGTGTACAAGTAGATTCTATACTATCGGCCTTATTTATGATAGGTTCGTTATCTTGCGTTCGCGCGATACCGAAGGATAATGTAATATAGTTTGCAATTATGTATTAACATTATTCGTGATACTTTATTGTCATTCCAGTGTTTGAGAAAGTATAGATAGGAGTGGTTAACGAGATACCGTACAGGGTTTGCCGTTCAGTATTATTACCAATGTTAGGTCGCTCGTGCCAAGTGAGCTTGACGGTAGCAAAGGATCACTCATGTACCAATAACCCTATTGCTTCGTTGTGAGCATGCTCGCGATTATAATTATATCTTCAAGTGGCACAAAATAATGCACCAGAAATAAACCATATCAGTACTTATAGAGATAACTCGTACAGTTTTGACATGTCTCGGCACATTTGTTTTACCTATATACATTTATCCTGTGAACATAAATACGTACATAATACATGTCAATTTAATGTTCCAACAAATTAATTGTAAAAGAGGAAATTTTAAAAGCACTACTTTCTCCATTTTTTAAAATTTAGATGCTCTATTTGTAACAGGATTTAAAATTCTGTTATAAATGATCTATAGAATGTCACATTTATTTTTTTACGACCTAGGTTTTTTTCGGATCACTTATGTAACTGATAAACTTCCTTTGTACTTTCCTCTGCCCAACATCGAACTAGCGATCAATACGGTCTATGGTTTCGATTTAGGATAACTGAATAATTAAATATATTTTTCTAATCATAAAATAACGCTTGGTTTTAAAGCAAAACTATTGATTTTAAAATGACCAGTTCCACACATCACAAGATAACTTTAATAACTTAGTAAGTGAGAGGCAAACGTGTTACAAATTAAACGTCGAAGCGAAAGAAGGACCATTTTTTTGTCCATGGCCCAAAAAGAACCGGCTGACAACAAGCCCAGCTAGTTCTGATCACTGTGATGTGAATAACGAAGTACCTTTTGAACTTGTTTTTACTTTTTATAAATACCATCATATTATATTACTCTAAAAAAACTTTGTATATAACAGACTATTACGTTAGAACGTGTGAACAGTAAAAACAACAATTAAAATGTTTAAATAGGCCGTAACAATGTAAATTGTTTAATTCCGTGCAATTTAGATTAATGGAAACCTTCAGAACAAAAGTTGACCACAACAAACAATGGTGTTTATAATGAGCAACGTTGTGACTAATTGCATCGACTAGCTTTATAACTAATAAACATTAACTGTAATTTAAGAATCCAACTTACCTGTCACGTTTATCCTCTCAATTGCAGGAAAACAATTTGATACAATGATTGTAAACAAGGGAGAGGCGAAAGGTTTAATAATAATAGGACACGTGCGGACTCAATCACGGTCGGCGTATTACTGACTGAACTGAACTACGACTACGACGGCGTCGTACGGTCGTACTCATGTCTGGTAGTGGCCATGTGCGAATTGAGTTCACTGAGAGCTCACCGGTTAACCGAGTAGCTGCGCAAGCGCACTCTATGAATTACCTACGTAGGACCGTACGGTCGCCAGAGTTGGTTTGGTATAGCCTCACGATCATGACCACCCACGCCTACATGATTCGCTTCTTAAATTTTACTCACGATGTTTTTCAGAGGAACTTCCTCTTTCGGTTACCATATGTTTTCGATTTTTGAGCAGAATGCGACGCAAAAATATAATACGACTTTTATATATATTTTTGATGCTAGTGAACGTAGAATAAACATAGTTTATTGCTGCACATACGAAAAACAAAACTATAAAACAGGAATAATGCAAACAATAAACATATATAATAGGTTTTTATCATCTAAATAGCTAAGTCTTCAACACATCTATATGGATTAATTTAAAATTTAAACTAAGATTTTTCGAAACATTATGTCATAAGTGTATGTGTGTTAATAAATTACGTATATATACAGCTAATTAGTAAAATACACCAAATTCGTAAATATAAGTTGATGTTTTAAACAAGCAACTGATTTATTACATATTGCGTCACTCATTATATCCTCAAAACGTTACAGTAATAGATAACTTATAATTAACATCGAGAAGCTTATAACGTTCTCTTTGAACCATCTAGACTCATGAATGATGTAGACTGTGAAAGTGGCTGTTATGTAAACAGCGCTGCCTCCAGCTCGCTTACAGTGTTAGTGTTTACAGCGATGAGATTTAGGTATTTGTCAGTGTTTTATAGATATCAGCGCGGAATATAAGCACTGCAAGGTGAAAAAAACATCTTTATAATATCGTCGTAACACATAATGCCTAGGTACCGGTCGAATATTCCGAATAAGGTTCTATAAGAAATATAACATTGCGCCTGTCTATTCCAGAACGTGTAATCAGAGGAGTGTAAAACTCGCACTTTTTACATGATTTTTTCCGGAATGGTGGGTGAGCGTATTGCCATACACCGTTTCCATAGACGCCATCTTCATTTTAAAAATTTGGTTTTACACAAACGAATAACCTCTAGGCCAGAGACCCAATGCAATTCTCTGGCCCGTTCATTGACAATGGTGTTTGCGCAATTACCTACATTGCACAATTGCCGACGCAAGATCTTTTTATCTCTCGCACCGAGGATAGATAAAACAGTTTTATGTATAAGATACAATTAAAGGTACTACGTATATAAATGTAATGTGCTCTTATTAATGTGCTCTGTGTATATTAAAGCAGTAGGTATACAGAAGAGAATGTAAGCATGGAGTATACAAATTTACTCTGATTTGAAATTTTCTGCAACAGAACGGCGTATGTCAATAATTTCACCCCCTAATCCAATCGACGTATAATTTAACTGGTTAAAATTAATAGTACTATACTTCTCTGCGTACCTCTTTCTGGATATACTGCCGTGATATTATGTACGTAAAATTACGACTGTAATCCGGATGGGTTAAGTAGCGGAGTGTAGTACACTCCCACGTTTCACCAGTTTCGTTTACGTCCCACAATGGCATCGGTGATGAGTGAATAGGTAAAGTCTTTTGCTATATACCTCGCACAGTTCCTAACTCCGAGCCACTACCAGAAAATTGAGTAGGAAATCTAAGTTAAAAATCTAATAGTACCCGACCCGGCATTTGAACCCGGACCTCCCGATCGGCAGTGATATCATGTACAGTATAAAAAATATACAAAACCACATATCCTGCTTAAAGAAACATAATACATAATAATTGAGAATCTGGTTGGTAGAATGAAACACGAAAGCAAGGTCTTAATTCTTATTTATTCTTTAATTCATTCGAGTTATTTACAACAACATGGCGTTATATATGAACTATTTATATTTTTTTCACTAGAAAGCATGTTTTGCTTTGAGAGTCTATAAGGTATGAATAAAGAAAAACATGATAAAATTAAACTTAATACAACATTCATAACTACATATATGCTACATATAATTCTTGATGAAAAATGTTACAAATATAATTGAAATGAATTATTAAAGAGATGCAATAAAAATGTTTAATTAATGAAATAATTTCGCGTAACGGGGTTTTTCAAATGAAGACGAACCGTAGGCAAGACCACTAAAACCCGGCACCCGTTAGTTCCCACGGTCCGAATGAGCATCCGAAACTGGATAAACCGGAAATCCCAAGCGCAATCACCTCTACTCCGATCCTTAAATCCTGCTTTCTATTCGTTTTTGAGTGCTACAGACTTTTTTTTATATTGCGTCACCGTATATTTTTAAACTAAGATAATATTTTTATTGGTTTGTTCCATCAAACGCCTAACTGTATATAACTAACGTAACATATGTACTATCATAACTGCATTTTCTCGAATAGGTAGTCAGCGGAGTGTCATATAGGTACAACGATTTACTGATTAGGTAAATAACCTAAGAGAATCGTAAAGAAAAAACTATATTTCATGTTACACATATGTACTCGTATATACCTACTTAATAAAATACGTAGTTATAAATCAAAACAGCGCCAAAGAAAAAAGCTTCCACGAACGCGCTTATTAATATGTAATTTTATTTCATAAAATATACGTTGACTAGTTGCAATGTTTCTTGTTAAAACGAATTAAAATAATTTCATAAATATACCGAGTGCAGCGTGACGAGTCTACCAAAGTGAATTATGGCGGTTTATTCATGAATATTCAATATAAAAATGGATTATAGGAGAAAAAAGTAGGATCATATGTTATATAGCTTTAACAGTTGCTTTTAAATAATATAGAGTAGAATAGTAAAAACTGGCCTGTGTATATGAAAACATTGATTAACGTAGAAAGAGTACCTACTTCAGAACGATACAGATACATTTAGCACTTAGCAGTGTCTGTCAAAAAACATTAAAAAAGATACTACAGATTAATAAATCTTTATGCCCCTTCGCAGATGAAATACAAATCAATTCGAAATTTAAAACATGAGTCCACGAATACGAATGTTCATAAATATCGTATTTGCAGTTTCTTATTTGTATAAATGACAAGATAAGATAAATGGAACTTTTAACTCGCTCAGTGGCGGCTGTTAACATAGAAATCGTATGACAGTTTTTTCTCGTGGTATGCAGACTCGTTTCACTCGGATAAAGTGTAAAACATACAAAGTTTATAGTCTGTCTCGCGATGTCTGCAGTCGACATGCTATCGTTATTATAAAAACAAATTGAACTATTCACTGTACGTTTCGTTTCCCATTACATTTAGATTATTTTTATTAGGATGTGTTCTTAAATGAGTATTAGGTGAAAAAATGGCATTTACAGTACAAATTATGAAGTATTAACTCAGATACATATGTACATGTGTATACTGTTGATACCAGCACACAGAGGAAATAAAGCTGAAACAACCGAAAATGAAGGATTTTATATTATCACGCTAGGTTCCCTTAGATGTTGACAGAGAGTACCGAGATTCAAAAAGAAGGATTTGGATCCTTTGAAAAATCTAAAGAACTGTTAAACAAGTATTCACATACTGCTTACTGTTTTTGAGGACACATTGTTATAATAAACTATTTTTGCATTAATAAACTTACCTGATTATGTTAACATAACGTAACATCATGCCTCTATTTTTCATAAGGTATAGACAGAGTGTAATATTGCCACTTTTCACTGGACAAATTAAACGTCCCATGGAGTCTAAAGAGAAAATATCAAATTAGAATTGTTTTCCCTGATCGGCTCGGATAGATTTCACCGTGAAGAAAGTTGCCGGCACAATTAGAGTTTAGAACGATTAGCGGCAAGGCCACCTCGCTCATTGGCAAGTAAAAGTGAAGTTAAACTCTTTGTCACCATGATACTGTTACTGAATGGCTGTGGTAAAGGACTTGTTTGAACGCCAACGAGTAACATGAGAACGAATGTACACATGAATATGTATCAAACGACATTAGGCTTTTATTTCTTCATAGCGCTATCGCTATCCTCCAGTACAGTACAGTACTGCCACGTTTCAATAGTTATGTCTCGAGAAATAGGGCGTGAACATATTCCAGATATTAGGATTTGAACTCGGGACCTCCCGAGTGAAGGATTGAACTCAACCAATAGGCTCTGATTATAACTTTTACAAAATATAACAAGTTTCTTTGTAGATTAAAATATAAATTTCTTTGTTACACAACAAGTATTTCCATCGAACGAGATGACATTTGTAAGAAATGGCTTCGCGAAGAAGAATCGCCTGTCATCCTGTGTGGAACGAGAGCGCCTAACACAATCGACGTACTCGTAGATAATCTGTGGTTTGGTTCCAAAGTGGAGCTTTCACGTTGCGGTCTCAGCGGAAGACGAAGAGCTGTTATGCCATATGCCAATTGAAGTTTATTTTACAAATGTACCTTATATTTGTATTTAATACAATAAAGTACATGTATCATTTGTACATTCATAATATCATGCCTATACTTCCCGAAAAGCTAGGCAGTACAGTCCGACGTTTCAATTGTTATGTTAAGCGTCTCGTTTTAGAATAGATGGAGTCTTGTCATATACCGTCCACATATCCAGATTCCGAGTTATTACTAGGAATTTCAACACAAAAAATTTCCGATAGTATCCTGGGACCGCTAGATCAGCAGTCGCATTTGCAATTACTCGAACAAGTAGGTATTATTGTATATTTATTAATTACAATAAATGTATCTTATATTAAAGGTGTCTTATGTATAAAAATTAAATTTTTCGCCGATCTAAAATACGTAACGCGTAACGGGTGTTTTGATTTGGGACACGAATTAAGAATAAAATTTCAGGTTAACTGTTGTATTTTTATATATTTAAAAATTCTAACTCATTCCGATATTATTGCTGTACGGCAGTAGAAAAAATCAACAGTCAGATAATAAAACATGGCTGTCATTTTCGTTCAGAGAATAATAGATTTACAATTCCCAGTACAAAATACTTTTTCTGCTTCGGTTTTTTGCTTCTGAGCAACAGGAACACTAAGGATCGTGAGATATTAACATCTATTGTATTATTATGTTATTATCATGTCCTCAAGTCATATCCCTTACGGGGTAGAATGAGATCAACAACCAAAATGACATCAATCACCAAAATTTCCCCACCTTTACATACTTCTACATCCCACAGACCTTACATACTTCTACATTCATCGCTCATACAATAAAACTGGAATTGCAAATATTTAATTATGTTCATTAACATCAAACGCCGTAATAATTTGAAGGTTACTATGTATTTGCCAATGCTCTTTGATCCCAGCTCATGGGCCCTCGAGTACTGATTAATTGGATTATATACAAGGGCCTCATCATCAATGCTCGAGCGTGAATTAGCAACAATTCAATTATTTTTTATGTACGAGGGATGTATACACGGTTTTTGTATCACGCTTTAATTAAAACTCCGGAAGGATACAATGCGTTGCGTTCCAACAATACGTAAACGTGTGGCGTTCGAACACTTTGTGAAGGTAACTCGTGGTGTGACAATTTGGGCAAAATGGCGGGAACGAAAACAATATTATAACCCAAGATAAAATGATGTACCGGTTGACCTTGTATGTCCTCCATGAGCTCCCGCTAATAGAAGAGAGCTGTGGAGATAGGTTGGACTATAATAGTAAAATTCAACAACGTTTGCTTTCCATTAAAAAGCGATTACTCTTTTGTTATACGTAGGTATATAAAAAATCACTTTTTATTTCTCCCGATTTATTTTAATTCAGCAAAAGTGAATGAGAAACTAGGTAAAACATTTTCGTGTCTTTAAGAACATGAGCTAAATGTTTATTAAAATTAAGTATGCACTTTGCAGAAGATGGTTAGCGCGTGACTTCAAGTTTAGCCCCAAGTCCACTGAACCTGTTCTACGAACACCAGGTGCAAATAAATACTACGTATACCTCTATTTTTCGTTCAGTCTACCGCATGAAAGTCGTCACACACGTAGCTATATGTATTGATATACTGTGCTTTAATATAATTATGTACATCTTTGCGGTCATTATCTGGGTATAAATATGTCTTGCTATATCCCGATGTAACTTGCTATATCTATTTATTATCTATTATCACATATTTTGACTGCGAGATATATATTAAAGTTACGTGTGCGGTCACTTGGGCGTGACAATAGAAAATATATTGTAATATTTGCCTCGCTACATGCTTTGCTTTAATTTATATTATTATATTTCGTCTGTAACGACTTTGAATTTGAAGTAAAAAATATCGTAGACACTTCCATGGAGAACAGAGACAAGTTGAATCTTGCAATCTGTTTCTTGGCGTGTAGTAACACAAATCCTAGGTTGTAGTGCCAAAACACGAAGAGCATCAGATAACATTTGAGACGAAGATTAATAGCCGACCCATCTTCTATCTTTTCTGGGTTTAGGTTTATATGCACTTGCTTAATTTATTGATATATCAAACATAATATGTAGTTCTATAAATAGTTATAGAATTTTGCATATATTTTTGTTTACTTTATAACTTATATTTTAAGTCCACTAAAGAACGATCGTCCAATAAAGAACGTAATATGAGATTGAAAGTAGAAATATTAATGTGGGATTTTTGACATAGGTACTTAGATTTTGAACAATTTCTTTACATATTCGCCATTTAATATCAGTGAACCTCATGGTATGACTAAAAGTCCTCGTATATTAAGTTAGAAACTATTTCGGCCATCCCGAATAAATATCTGAGATAGGCCGATACATATTTAATCATGTAAGTTGTAGGTAAACTTTCACGAAATGTTGATAAGTAAAATGAACATTTCTTCTCATTATCTTAAGTTTTATGATTTGCAAACTCAACACTAACAGTACGTACCTAGAGCAACATAAAGTTTAATCAGAGTTCCAACAAGATTACAATAGATTCTGGAATGTTCTTTATCTTTGGATATAAAGTAGCGTCTGCACCTTGCCACAGCAACACAGCCACAGCTTGTTCGGTATCGAGAACAGCGCGTGTCTGACGCCATCTGCAGATGTTATCGCGTTATTTATGGTAGACGCTAACGAGACGCGGTGTTGAGGCACCAGATATAGGACCAAGATAAAGTTGAGATATTAAAAGAAATAACAATCTCGTCACAACATCGAACCTTCGCTGCTGTTTGTTGTACGACCTTATGTTATCCTAGTCAATAAAAATGTGCGTGAGGAACATATCAACGTATGTACCTATATAGATAATGTGTCACATTGTCAAAAGCATTCAAATAGTTACATATGATCATATAGAAGTAAATTAAAAATATCCAGGAAATTATCACGATTTTCAAAGAACATCTTTCATGAGGCTTCCCTTTTTTTATTTTTGTATATCTTTTAAACTCAAATGAAATATTTGATTGCATCATAAAATACAGTTTGTAGAATGATTAATTCTATTAGATTATTAGATCAATGGGCGTCGTAATTGTTACGTATTTAAAAATGGTAGCGTATTGTAAGCCGATGACGAAAACGTAAATCAATGACAAAGGCGGAACAAACTGTATGAATCCGTACAATAGGTGGAAAGCCGCGCTACAGACAATCAGAACAATGGAACAAATGCGTTGCGTGGTTCGAAAGTTGGTTAACTATCTTTAGCAAGG
>DWMG01000244.1:0-22428 GCA_018244855.1 Elbella merops
CAACAAGGTTATTTATCTGGGTTCGATTGCAGGTGCATCCTATTTATGTATGCAATAGCGCTTTGAGGAGTTTCGTTGTTAAGCGTATAGTTGGCAAACACTAGAGACGAGGTATAATAATTAAGCGCTGAGATGTACCCATCTACCTATCATAGATTTCAATGAGAAATTAAAACCTATTCAGAATTAAATTCATTACTCTATCTATAATAGGTAAAAAGTACAAGAATTAAGGCCAGCTGCTAACCAGCTTGTTAAAGTTAATAAAATCACACTGAAAGTGATTATTTGCCGTAAAGACGGAAACTTTGTTAAAAAGGTGCCAAAAGGTTTCACCTTCGGCTTTCCTCTTTCGGTCTGTCGCACTTGTGCCCTCTGGAGGGCATAAATACGACAGGAGCTATGATATTTTTTAATATTAAAATTACTAGATGGTTATTATACAATTAAAATTATAAATGTTTAATTTTACGTCTGTTTTTAATTTAGTTTGATTTGTTCTACTTAGGCACAAGTTACAATACTACTTTGACTTTACTTAAAATTATCAGGGTATCGAAAGCTAGGTAAAACTTGCAAATAGTCAAGTTTTCGACAAGGAACCAGGCAGTCAAGTTGTGCCTTTTAAAATAAATTCAGATTGTTTATTCAAAATATGTGCGACGAAAGCGCCGGCTCATTTGGCGTCATACGTCAATCGGCGCGAACCAACCGTAATTGTATTTGCGTCAGGCGCTAACGAGTTTCGCAGTAAGGAAATTACGCAAGAAATGACTACTGAAATTTGTAAGCAAACTTCTTTCATGGTTAAGTGATTTCAAGCAAGTTTGAAAATTTCTTAATTAAAAGTATTATAACTGGTACTGTGTTCTTCCGTTAAGTCTTTATTGAACCTAGCATCTTTATATTTTAAATCACTAAACCTAGTATTTTTAGCAGGGTTACAAAACTCCACTGATAGTAGTGGCCCTATTACTTAAAACAACATCTACTACCTAGAGATAGCTAGGGTTGAAACCCGAGTGTAAACAGATGTATAGGTAACACAACGCTGGATTTCACTCAATTGCACTAAAACTGTACCTGGACGAGTTTCCATCCAATAACTGGCAAATTCCATCTTCCAACAGTGGTATGTTAAAAGTCTGGAAAAAAACGCCAACATATATTATAAAAACGAGCCCAGTAATGCTATTAATGTTGAAGGTGAAGATCTGTTTTGCGTTGCTGAACAAGAATATTAAACGACAGATTATTATTATTAAAGATAAGAGCTTATTAAAATATTCCTATTTTTAGACTAAATTGTTTACGTGCCAATATTATATCAGAATCAATTGGGATCAATCGTTATGATTGACACGTCAATATCAATTAGTCATATTTAATTTGACACATTGGACAAATATTAAATTTCACTGACTATTATGCAACACTGTGATTAATTTTACGATAATTTTCATTGTTTTTAGAATACGATATTAAATTCATATTCTGTCACGTTTATTGATTAGTTCGTAATCATTTATATGAACAAACAATTGCAAATTAAGGCGAATGTATTTTATATACAGATGTATAATGCGAATATTGATGGATGTGGGTGCTTTGGGAGACCAAGTCTAAACCAGATACTAGATGATAGGTCAGATGATATAAATATAGGTATAATATCAAAAGTCCTCGAGGCCTATGTGTAGGAGAGAGTTATATGGAAGTATATCCTGAGGTGTATAAGGACAGAAATATTTAACACTCACCGTTCTCTCTGCCAAAACGGGAATTGACGTGATACTATAATAATAATAATTTATATAAGCCATTCCTTGGATACATCTATGTAAATAGCAATTTGAACTAAGAATATTTATGTAATGAGGCAACACCGTTACACTGAAATTAGTGTATCATCAAAGCGTACTGAAATGGATCAATTCTCTTATCCATCGCACAGATATTCTTATTTACATTGTTGTTTTGCATTTCTAAGTGATGCCCTCACCCGTCTATTGTCGCTTTGTTCAGTCTTTACATTGTTTTTACTTACTTTGTATTTATTGTGTCAATACCAGCGCACGCCAGCCCCTCGATTCGAAGGGGTTCATTCAATGCGCCGTTTGTAATTAATTTTGTTTGTTGCTAAGCTTTTATATGGGTCTCGCTTCTGTTCATAACTTTGGTTGAAGGATTTTATGTGAGATTGTTTGGTTTTTGTTTCTTCAACTGTTTCTTAATTATGTTGCCGAGTATGTTTATAGCGAGAAATATTGAAGGCAATTTGAATGGGAAATAAATAATGCCGCTAATATTTCTGAATATTACGCGATATTTCAGTCATAAATTTGCGGTTGAGGTAATAGTATACTTACGAGTACTCGTTATCTAGTGGTTGGTATCAAAACACATTTACACCTACCACTCACAACGGTCTACACCTACAACTCACAGTGTCAAATTCCCACCATGTGTAGCAACTTGTACAAGGAGAATACATTACTGAATATACAATAGCCTTCACTAATACAGGTCTTTTCAATATTTTATACATGCCTTTAATTGAAACTAGTAAAGTCACGTGTAATTATTTCAGGATAGTCCGATTAATTCCGGACCACTGAGATATTTTCATATATGTATGTATTCATATAATGTGGTCGCCGTTGCGATCTCGCTGCTGCAGGGCTTTTGAATAAAGAATTCCTGTATGTCCAAAGTCTTTCAATCTTTTCTAAATACATAAATGCATTTGCGTTTAGCGCTTTAATCGTACACGGTCATATAAAAATAAAATAAAAATATAGCTTTCATTTGAAAGCGTTAAATATTTTTTTAAAATTTCATTCTATTTACGAAGGGAGAATAGTTCTTTTGTCGTTTTTTTTAAATTTTAAATACACAAAAATATTTTTGATGTACTGAATGAGCTTCACGTCCAGACACAAACAGATTAGAGTTGGTTCAAAGGTCACCACTCTAAATAACTGTTTAAAAGTTCGTATGATAGTGTCCTGAAAATAAAGTCTACGTAAAAACCAGATTTTATTATTCTTTCAATTCGCACCGCGTTTCGTGATGCGATTTATATACAATTCTTTCAATTCTCCACTTAGAATTAATTGAATTGAATTCGAATAAGGTTTTGAACACACTTTTAATATTGGTTAAGTAGTAAAGTATCTGGCTGCGCTGCTAATAAACAGGGCTATTGTAGAAAAGTGATCGAGCTTAGAGGCGACAGGTAAACGAAAACATACGGTTTAATTGTTAGTATTTAATAACTAAACATTTTTTTTTGCGATCTATGGCTAAAAACTGTTGTGTATAAAAACCTTGCTCAATAAAATATCTATTCCTTTGTATTCTAAACAGTTTAATTTAGTAATCCACCTCTAAAATCATCATGGTAGCAGAACGTGGTTGATTAAAGTATAAACGCAGTTACAAAAAATCAAAATCCGATCGATGTGTATTGAGTTTGCCGGTTAACCTCAACTCTGGCGGCGTGGCTCTAAAATCATCATTAATATTACAAATAGTTATTTTTCGTACATACTTTAAATCTAGCACAAAGAAAACCTGTAGCGTCCGATACATTAAACTGCAGTAAGATTTTTCGATTATTTACTTAGTTAAAACTATTACGGCACCAACATTTATGGATGAAACCAGATGTGAGTTTGCATATGATAGCAATTAGAAATGATCTGTGTAACAGAGTTAATTTGGCAATCCCACTGTATGAAAATCCCAATCGGGGAGTTAACGGGGAACTAAACATATAACATACTTTTATTAGCTCTGCATCAATAAATTTTATATTATTTAATGAACTGATCATTATTAATTGAAATCATTTTGTTAGCAACTTACCATAACTGATTTAATTAGCATATTTTGTTTATTCGTACTGAATTAATGTAATTAAATAATGACATTTATGGAAACAGTGCGCTGTTGTTAAAATTGGCGGCAATCCAGATATTCTGATTAAATTTTATTGTATTTTTTTGTACGATGCATTTCCCACAGCGCTGATACAATATGTAAATTAAATGTTTTTTTATGTAAGTAAGCG
This sequence comes from Elbella merops, assembly GCA_018244855.1. NCBI lineage: Eukaryota > Metazoa > Arthropoda > Insecta > Lepidoptera > Hesperiidae > Elbella > Elbella merops. Next base: position 4,076 of record DWMG01000244.1, read on the forward strand.
AGCATGAAGGCTACGAGTATATTTAAATAGGTCACCATAACATTTTGTATGCGGTGCCGATGTGAAGAAGAGATTTTTGCGACTTTCTTGACTAACACCATATTGTAGTAAGGCATGCCTAGAACATGTGAATAAATATTTAATTGACGAAGAGTGAATTAATAGTAGGTGCGATAATCATATAATGCGATAATTACAATTTATGCAATATTAATACTTCAAGCGTTTTTAAATCGTTATAGTATTCTGCGAAAAAGGCTTTATATAGTAGATTTAAAACGTCTTAACTAAACGGTCCATTTTAGTCTCACACATGACAAGAAGTGTTAAGAATATTTTTTTTTTTTAAGTGATTTTTGAACCTAGTATTTCCTGCTTCTGTTACATAAAGTCCATGAATTTGTTATACAGACAGCGTTGCCACCTAAGGTCACACGTAACTTTCAAAGCACTTCTACGCAGCTCTATAAATCCTCATTGATACTAAACTTTATCTCTATAGCCGGCTATAAAAGGGCGAGATTGAAAAAGCGATACGATGCGAAAAAACTTCGTCGTATAAATTTTAACTTTGGAAAATTAAAATTTTATTCCAACATAGTAGTAGTAGCTATAGTTGTAAATTTTATTGCTCTTCGGAAAATTTATTGCAATCTGATATCCCGGTCTGAATGTTGTTCCCTGATATTATAAATAAATGATACCTATAAAATGGTCATAGTAAAGCTGCGTAAAATATTTATGAAGCGCTGTGACTTGAATATAGAAATAATAAAAGTGTATCGAATAAAGGAGGAAAAAGTTTGGGTGTAGATGTAAGCGTGCTGAATAAAACAAGGCAAAAGTGGTCGTCCAGTGATAAATTATTAAGTACAACAGAGGCAGGATATTAGTCAACAAACACTAATTGTCTTGACATACTTCACCCAATATAATTCTGCAAAAACACATTTTACCACTTTTTTTATAGGTATATAGAACATGAAGGTTTGACATCAATCTGGATATCAATGACGATCATCAGGGTTAATAGACAGTATCGAGAAGAGACGCTTCCAAATGCTAATGCTCAAAGAAGTAGAAGTAGAAGTAAAAGTTAATCTAATCATTAGGTACTGATATAATAAAAGAGCGATTAATACGCTTCACAAAGGTTAATTTTTCATCGTAAGAAAAGCCCCAAAGACTTTCAGAAGTAACTCACAAATTAATATTTCTTTCCTCGTGCTTTATATTAATATCGGTGCTAAAGAACAGCTACAATGATGACTTAATATAAATTGGACTGTCACAAATACTAATTCAACGTATTAATAATATGATTTTCGGTATAATGTCTTTTGTCATTAGATATTCGTCGTTAGACATTACTAAAATTGAATTTTGCTGTATAATTTCGTAGGACTATTGGAAATAATCGTTTCAAATTTCTACCAAAATTAAGCTGCTTACATATATATCCATTAGAGACATAGCGTTTATTGATACAAAATAAGTTAGTTTTGATTTAAGTAAATAACTTTTTATTACTCTATTACAGATTAATGGAAATCTTTGTCATTGGACAATAGAGGGCTTTGCATGTAAATTGTATGAACGCTCAAATTAATAAAAAACGGTATGGCTCTTCCCCGAAAACGAATACCGAATGATACCAGAAAAATAAAAAAATCGATAAATAGGAATCAAGTAATTGAATCGTAAATCGTAGATGAAACATAAACTGAAATTGGATGATTGGAATTGAAAGTGGATTATTAGAATTTTATAGGGCCTGGGGTTGATATAAGAAAAGCTCAAATGAGCAAAGTTGAAATGTTTGTTATTCCTAAACAAGTCGCAATTTGTAAAGTTTTGTGCACTCCGAGACAAATGATGATTTGATGTTGCAAGCTGGAGTAGTATGACACATGCGACATCACTTCGCAAACACGTTCCAGTGATATTGTACGTGCTGGTAAAGTCGAATGCAGGTTCCCATTGTCGTAGTAGATCATGATTCTTTTGTCATTTGACAGTTTTAGTTATTTCTCCCTTATTGCGTCTTCCAATGTTTTAATACTGTTGTCAGTGGACACCTGAATTGGAGACCCATAACATCTTCTTATTGCAGTCCAACGAATTTCCAATGCTTTTCAGCTTTCATTATATCTCATACTGATTTATCATATTAGTGACCATTAATTTTTGTTTTTTTTGTTAATTTTTCATTTTAAAAACGTGTATCCCATTTGAAAAGTTATAACAATTGTTATGACATGGAGTCCAAATATTTAGTTTGTTTAATATTTAAACATGCGACAGGGGTACTCGTATTTTAGTTGAGCTTGTTGCAAATGATACACATTACCTGTTTACGAACACTCACACAGTTGTATTATGACAGTTATGAAAAAATTGATTTAAGCTAGCTATACAATAATAGTATAAATCGATATTATCTAATTGCCAACGTTAAGGTTATATTTGTTTTGTATCTAGTACCACGCTTAGGAGCTCCGTCGGTTGATGCATACAGACCTTTATTAGCTAACTCTATTTAGGTATGCATTAAGGATCATATTTTAGAGCCAGAGCGTCCATTCTATTCAGACATCCTATTGATACTGCTTCATGCATACAAAGCATTTGTAAAGCAGAAAAAGCAATGAAATGTATCAAAAGGGGATAAAAGCTCGAGATTAATATCGACAATATTACTATTGCTCTATTGTGACAATGATGTATGATGATGTATGATACATTTAAATTATTTGGCAAAGAATATACATAAATTTACACAGAAAAGTTTTTATGATATGCATACTAGTGATATAATTATAGTCGTACGATTAATAGATATCATTATAGAGGGGACCAGTATTAAATCGAAAATAAATTCTAATAATATGATGTAATTTCATAATAATATTTTAATTTCCATTTATAAAAGCAATAATTATACATTATACCAAAATGATTATACATTAAAAAAAATTAACAGACGCATTACTACTCCTCAGAAATAATCTGACTCAGGACCATGTCTACAATATTTCAAACACATTGAAAAAACTCTATGTGCAAATAATTCATCGAATATTTTGAATGAAATAGGTAATTTTCAATTTAGTTATCTATCATCGACTTTTAACATATGATATGTGATAGTTTAATGCTCGCACGTGTTCCGGAAGGAATAACTGGGGCGATAAATACATATATTCAAGTTTAATATTTTAATTTACACGCAACAATTAAAAAAAATATATCGTCCTTATTAACAAAGAACATAAAATAGATACATGGCATGCAATGCGTTTAAAATGTAAATATCACTAGCTAACGGTGAAGGAAAACATCGTGAGGAAACCTAGACACCTTAGAATTTATATAAAAAGAAAAGTCCTAAGGTGTGTGCAGTTTGCCAACCCGCACTTGGCCAGCGTGGCAGACTATATGGCCTTAACCCTCTCGATATGCGAGGAGGCCCATATTCCAACAGTGGAATTATAAATGTTATGTTATGTAATGAGCGTCCCTCTCAGGGAATCTTGTTCTTCAAGAGAAGCGTGAGAAGAGCTCTCCTTCAAAGCCAGCAAAGTATTGGCAGAGCGTCTGGTGTTGCACATGTCCATAGGTGATGGTGATCACTTGCCATCAGGCGGCTCCTCTGTGTGTTTTCCCGCGTTAAGAATAAAAAAACATGGCTAGGCTGAACGCTTTTGTTTGAATGTAAAAAGGCAGCCTTACAGCTAGCCTTATCATGGTATATTGATGACGCTGCAAAATTAATAAGCGTCTGCAAGACAACATTTCCAAACTTAAATCGATTTTCGACCGTCAATTTATAAACAACTATTAGCCCTATCAAAAATTAAATAGAAGAAAACACTACCGTTGTAATTAAGCAAATTTTAACAGTAACTAGTTGACATTTAATTAAAGGGCCCTATCTGCTTCATACTTTGGTAATTATAGCATAGCCTTTGTAGTTCGAGCCTGCTTATACACAAGAGCTCAAATATCTAAACCCAGTTTTGTTAATAGTTGCAAGACAAAAGGATCTTAAGTTTTATTTTGGTTTTATGAGTCAATTTCAAATGGTTCGAATCCCTTGGTCAAGGATGTATGCCAAGTAGTATTTCTTTCATTGTTATGGTTTGGTTAGAAGAATTTGGGAGGTAGACGTACTGAGACGTGACGCATTCGATTTTCGTATTCAGTAGTATACTTGTACGTCTGTTAGAATTTAAGTAAGGTGCTAAACGTTTGATGGAAACGTCCTTCGGGCGGCAATGGCACTTTATTATCAGTAAGTTTCTATCGACATATGCTAGGAGTGTAGATTGAAAGAAGCACTAACCGAAAAAATATATTTTCACATCAAATGATTAGTTAATATATTGTACATATAACTGTTCTGAAATACATTTCATACACAAACATTATACGTTGCAGCTGATATCCTATCAGTGGACATCGGTGGGTTGAAATGATAATTTAGTGATTTTTTTACAAAAACACCAGTAATAAATGTTCTCTGCCTACTCCGTAAAGAAGCTAGCGTAATGACATAATAACATTATCAATAGTGATTATGAGTCCAATGACACATCATATTTAAAGTTGCTTGTTTAAAGTTTATCAAATTCATCTTTAAAGTCATATTTAAAGTTTATCAAAAACAAAGTGCATAGTTACTCGTAATTTATGGCAAATATCTTGCAAAGCAGACACAGAAAAGAGAAGGCGACGTCTATTACTCAAATATTAAAGTATTTCATATTACGGCATTACTCAACATTTTTCTCACTCCCGTGCACTGAGATCATTGACTGGCCAGTTTTTCCAGCTTTACATAACTTCCTATTTGATAATGTATAAAAGCTTGTACCATCCTAATGCAATGTCTCGTCTGAAAGCAATTTGCCTCACCGCGTGTGGTCTTTTTCATTACCTCACATACTCTGCGAGGTTCTTCAGTATACTCCATTGCAAATACGACTCTATCTTCTGCGTGAAAAAAATGAAAGTTGTATTTTCGGAACAGAGCATATGTTATAACGCGTTCAGAAGATTCTTTCCTAACCCTCTATTGAATTATAAAACTTATTTCCATACTTTAGAGTTCAAAAATCAGTAAGAAATGCTTGGTAGATGAGATATTTTTAATGGAGCTTCAGACAGTTAGTTGAAGAGGGTCCAGTAGGTTTAAACGTTGGATTATTTTGAAAAATAATACAGGAAGGTAGGGATTTTAGCCAGTGGATACTTCTGTAAAGCTTCTTGTAGATAAATTTGTGTCTATTGTAACAAAGGGTTTGAATTGAATATACAATTTGTAGTTGACCTATACCTTAGTAGGTAAAATGAATCTTTACCTGTTCAGGCTTAGTTTCATGACGTTTAGATGGCTTTTGTTCTACGAGATTTAGGTTATGGATTATGAATTAAATGACATAGATAATTTCCAGGAAATCTGCGAGCCCTGTTAGGACCACAAAAGCATTTTTGTGTAATTTTACCTGTTATCCCGACAATGTGCAAAAGATTACCGTTTGGATTAATTTTGGGGAGTCAGACAAAACACACCTATAACCCTTAGAATTAGGCAGATACCTTAAAGAATTTTTCAAAATGTTTCAAAAGGACTAGTGTTATCGGTAAATGATGTCAATTATAATGTTAATATGCAATAATTTTGTATTGTGCAACTATAATAATAAAATTAAGTGAATATAACGTTTAATTCGTAATCTGTAATACTGGCTATACAACCCATGGGCAATATCCATCGAACCTATAAAACCGCAAAACTTCTTTAGTTACACGGCGCTTGCAATTGCCTATCGAATCAACGAACTCATTCAGGTTTTCCGATAACCCGGTGGCCCTATTGAGGGCTAGCGACAAGGAATTATAGGGGACCCTTAAATGTATTGGGTTGAAAGGGTTTGAAAATAGCTTGCTTTTGGTGATATTAGTTACATTTCGAGAGAAAATGGATGAAATAATGGTGGTGGTTCAGGTAAAAATTGGGAAGTTTCCATCTGGTTACATGAGCAAGGTCCGCAAAAGAAAACTGAAAGCTATTATTAGTATCAAGATATTACATAAAATTCAAAAATAAATACACAAACAAGCTGGCATGTAGATGTTCCATGAGACAGACAAGTGATATCGTATTGTGAAGGATAGTCCCGATATTCGATTCCCAAATCTGATGACTCATGTAGCCTGAAAAACATAAGGTATACGAATTTTGAAGTCACTCAGATGAAATAATGTACTGGATAGCCTAATGAATAAAATTTCGAAATTTATTATCGTCTTCCTTCTTCCTATTATAAAAGTAACTGTGATAATTAGGGATAAAATGACACCTTTCAAACTAAGATATAATATTGATATTAATGCTGAAGCATGGGTATCACTTAAAAAAAAACTACAAAGACTGAAAGGCAACGAAGAACGAAGCAACGAACAAAAATATTCTTCGCTCGGCGGTCGCTACACTATCTGACAAGTTCGCCACAACACGTATAGGAAGAATATTACCTCGTAATCCACAGCGTGTTGAACTTGTAATGGAAAAACTAAGGTACATTTGATTTTGTTTGTGATTTGCTGCGTTTTCGCTTTTTTTAAGTTCTCTTTTCTGTGTTGCAAGTATAAGGTTAACTTAAGCGATAAATCCTAAGTATTCAGTCGAGATCCGTTATCCATTCGAAGGCTTACTAAGGACTATCGAATGGTAGCAAGTTAATTGAATTGGGATCGAGACTTAACATGTCGTTCCAAGAACTTTGTTCTTCTACTATGTAATTTATCAACTATGTATATTTATGTATCCCTACCATGTAATTTTGTTTCTAATGAACAAGTTCATAAGCTTAAAATCCTCACAATTTTTAAATGTTAATCCTGATTCTTCAGTTACAATCCCTTTTTTTGATAAGTATTTTTGAATCAAGCAAATAAATTATTGGTATTTTTCAAGGTCACAACCCTAAATCTTACTAGAAGCATACATTTATAAAAAGTAATGGTGTAATTTCTGGTATACAGTATTTTTGAGCAAGTAGGTAGGTAGCACCGGACCTAATTACCATGTGCAAATAAATTACTGATCAACAGCCACACAGTATCTAAAACTCCAATCAAAATTGAACCGCAGAGCTAATTATCAATCGCCCTTTGACACGAACCATTCACGAGTACGTTCGCAATTCCCATCAATTCTGGAGGAGTAGTACCCGTTTTTACGGGTCCACCCGGTCCTTATATTTATAAGAACCGGCTGTTTGTATAGAGATGAGTGAGTAGATTGCTTTTTTCACTCCCCTCCATCCTCTATTTTATTGAACGGCTCGTTGCGGGTGTTAGGGTTGGCACGAATATATCGGGAAAAACTTGTTTTGATTAAAATGTATGTTTGCACTCGTATACGTACGTCGATGTTACTAATAACTAAAATGGTTATTTTTTAACACGGTGCTATAGATCCAGAAATATTTGTTAGTACTTGTTTAAAATTGAAACTGACACAGTGGGTTTTTTGTTTACTTCGACCCTTTTTTCACAAAAAAGTGCCTGTAACGTTTACGCCCAATTATAAAAGAAAATTTGGTAATAAACGGGAGGGTTTATTAATAAATAAATCAAAACGGCACCTTCGGTCCGAAAAAAGTTCTAAGTTACTTTTATGTCGCGCCTAAAGAAGTTTTACTTCAAAATAGTTGGATAAGTTAATTATCTAACTCGGCAGTATTAGCTGAAATTTTGATAGTCTCATCTTAGTTTTAGTGCGAAATTCATCCCATATTTATAACATTTTCTCGTAATATTTCTATTATATCGATGACATCTTTTATTAAAGTATTCTGCACTGTTTTATTAAGTTACTTCTGTAAATAAATAGCAAAGATACTCATACATAAAGCGAAGTACGAACTAATACGATTAATTATCAGGTAAAGGAAGTGAGAATAATATTAATTTGCATTTATTCGTATCTATATCTACGTAAAGATGTATTTTGTTAATTAGCACTTTTGTAGTGGTTTTTGGTATAGCTAATTATACATCTGTTTTAGTCAGCTTCCCATTATAGGATAATTCTTTAAGCTTTTTATATTATATCTCTCATATATCGACCTCATTATAATTTCCATTTAATTTACATATATAACAGAAATAATTTTTCCTCGTCGTAATCGTAACTGGTGAAACGTGGGAGTGCAGTACACTCCTCCGCCTACCCGTTCGAGTACTACAGGCGTGATGTTACGTTAATTTGTCTTTGTCCCTAACAACAACAAAATTAAAATATACTATATTTTTATACAAAAATCACTGTTAATAAAAACACGATTTTCTGTTTTATACCCGCGCGAGATTATTAAATATCCAACTCACAAAATCGTCAGCGAATTCATGTTGTGAAACTATAATCCAGCCTGCATTTAAGCTTTGCACTTAAACTATTTCGCCGTACACACTTAGTTAAGTGATAAGCTTAAACTGTTTTGATCTCGAGCAACACTGTTCGCTACCAGAGATAATTCGCTATGGAACTTTTAGAAACGTACCAAATTTCGCGCGAATTAACTTCGTTTTGTTAATTTATTGCCCGTTTAAAGTGTGTTTGTCCAGGTGATAACCATTAAATTTAAAAAAAAAACTATGAGATACGCGTTTAAGACTATAAATATGTCTCGTAGTTTTTTTACTTTTAATGGTTATTTTCGTTTGAAAATTGTGTATTTCTCTCTGTATGATAATTGATGAATTATCTGATAAAATTTTATTCTCTAATTTACACAATTAGAAGGACAACTATTTAGTAAGAAATAGGTAAACTTCTTCCTAACTGGAAGTATAACTATAATTTGCTCTCCTATTTACCCTTAATAAAAAACTCATTAAGAATCCTAAGTTACGTTTGTTGGGGAATACGACTACAGGCGATAATATGGCGTTCTGTGAAATAGAGTACGGACTGCTTTAGCCGTCGAGAAAAGAACGTGGGACCAAATATTATGTACCAGAGAATTGGCAGATCTAAGATAAGAGCAGACATACTAATTTGAACGTAACGGTCAAGTAAAAAATCATTTATAATAAATTATTTATTTTACAGTTCTACTCGTATATAATTTTCTTCAATATGTGTGCAGACTGTGTACCCAAACATGACTAGGGCGGAGGACATTTTAAAAGCAGATTCGTGCCATACAGTTTAACGATAAAAAATTCAGATGATGAAACCCTAAATACTGACAGCACTTGTTTCTGCCGTCGATATCATTGTACTAACTCGTATCTGTTACAATAATCGTTGAAACAAGATATGCGAAGAAACATCCGCAAGGGCTGTCCTTTAAGTATTTCTATAACAATATAATGTATGAAAAATAATTCCAATTTTATACTATTTCATCATGTAACGATTTAATGCCCTACAATCCCCACAGCCCTACAGAGCCAATACCGTGCAAAATGAAGAAAGGGCGGCGTAAGAAGTTAATTCGGCTAAGTACCATCGATAAGGTCAAATACACCCTGTTAGCATACATGTTTATGTATGAAGCTGTTGGTCTGTTTATTAGGAGTGTATGTATGAGGCATCATTGCGGATTAATATAAGGATCATTTTTGCGTGTGACAAGACAATTGTTATTTATTGATAGCCATTTGCACTTTGTTTTTTATTGTACTGTAATGTATTTAATTCATTATCATCTTCAATAAACGACTAAGTTATGTAAGTCTTATAATCATTGTAGAAATACTTTTGTATCTCCATTTTCACTAATCTGAGTTTCAGAAAAACTTTCTTAGATTTTGTATACTGTAGTATGTATTCATCAGTACTTCATCAGAACTGCATATCCTCTGAATCAGGGTTGAACTATGTTTTTACTCATATAATTTCTTAAGCGGTGTTAGCCTGACAATAAGATGACAAGAAGACACTGACACGAAATTTCTTAAGTATTTTCAACAGTATTATTTACATAATTATAATTTTAACTGTATTCTAGGTAAACATTATGTAGGTACTAAAAATGCTTAATTTTCATCGTGATATTATAATTTTAAACGACTAGAACATATGACGAAATTTTTAATGCGGTATAATCTGATACTACCAGTCAAGTTACGAGAAATATTACTTTATATTTCTCCTATTAATGAACGAATGAATTATTAATTTATTTAATGAATGAATAATTCATTCGCTCAAGTATTAATTACGTTAAGATTATAAGTTACTTAGCTTTAAGCAGATGTATTCTTAGCAGTCAAGTAAGCTTTGTTTAATATATATTATGCAAATTTTATTCTTATAAATATAAGACAATCTGAGCGTCGTGTGTGAGTACCTAATTATGGATGACTTTCCAAGATGTTTATCCCGAGATATAAGTATGTAAAGGTCAAAAATATATTCTTTTTTAAGCCAATATCCGAATTTCTCATGCGTCGGTACCAAATTTTCCTCAGTAAGACACGTTTCATCAATTTGAATGTGATACGCCGATTGAATTAAGTCGACTGTAGCCGCCATGTTGGATCCGGCAATTTGCTACAGGAAATAGGATTTGTAACGTCACGCGTGCGTGTACCCTTTTTATATTTAGCTAAAAACTGTTGTCTTTACATTTACGTACTAACTTCGGGATAAAACCTAGATACGTGGATAGTTAAAATGTGCCACAGGTGGACAAAGTGATGACCTAGTTACGGGTATCCAGTGTAAAGACATTTAGAAAGCTTGGCGGATGGCGGTTTCGAGTGGGGTCAAAAAAAATTGGAATAAATCTGTTTGCTTCCAAGTTTACTTAAAAACAAAATCTACAGTATATCACATACATATAAACCTTTTCTCCTGTTTTCTCCGCGTCTCTTTCCATAGCTGTCCAATATTGTATGAGTTGCAGTGACCATTTGTTACTCACGAGTACATGACGCAAATACAGTATAAAGTTTATAACGTATTGTTTGTTCTGTTCAAATTTCTAACACAACAATCATCACTTAAAGAATTTAGATAAAGGAACAATAGTTTATATTTGAATATTATTAACATGTTAGAAATAAATGTATTTCGTATATAGAAAATTAATTAATTTATTAGTTGCTAAAAGCGCCCGTGTCCAGAATGTTTTTATATGATTTTTTCAAATATTTATAATGTATTTCCTTATGGAAATCAATGATAAATATTCTCAGATAATGACAAAAACTTCAACTGAAAATTTGTTAAATTTTTTTCAACGTCTACAACTTAAAGAAAACCCTTATTTAATATTTAGCGCCGCTATAATTTTATCGTGACACTACTAAATGTCTGTATATCGTAAACATTAACTTGACCTATTCGAGAATTTGGCACGAAGTTGATTACTTAAGAACTAAGAGCCTTAGATTCCGAATTAGGTCACCACAGTTAAAACATTTATGTCTGAAACAACTTCGCTTATTTCGAGGAATTGGTCAATAGTACTTATACACTATTATTATTAATATTTTCTAAGGTGTGTGAGGTCTGCCAACTCACACTTGGGCAGCGTGGTAGACTATGGCCTTAACCCTCTCAATATGAGAGGAGACCCGTATTCCAACAGTGTAATTGTAGTGGGTTGAAAAAAATAACTTATAAACTAATTTATAAGGATCGGTATGTGAAGGGGCTATGATTGTTGAAGCACGTCAGTTATGTAAGCATTTAGATATTTGAGACTCGGAGCTCTCTGTCTACCCATCAACGGGCGTGGCATGACGATACAATAATAATACAAATGTCCTAAAATTACTCTCGTGAATTAACAAATAATGCGACCCGCATCGTGATAACCGCTATAGTGAAATAGTAAGCGGTTGTGCCGTTCTTACCCGCATTCGAGTATTATTAGGTATTGTTATTTTTTCCCCGAACCATTTAGAAAATGACAATACGATTGGCTATAGATAGAATCGTCAAAACGTATTCAAGGTACAAATGGAAGCCCGTAACGATTTTATTATACGTATATATGTAAATAAAGCTTCATACAAAAGTTCGGTGACTCCATTGGAATAGGTAGGGGCCATAGACATTTAAATCGGATAGACAAGTGCTCTAGATTCCTAGATTAGATTTCGAAAAGATAGTTAAACCTGTACGAGAAATATCTGTACTGTGTATCGTGTTGAAATTTCCAAGGGCTGAGTTGCACTTATATTTTAAATATAATGCTTAATCATCATGGTGATCTCATGAAAAATTTGATCTAAAACATATTTAGGTCAATACAAGTTATAGTAAATTATATTAAATGTTAAGACGTGTTTTTTAAAAGTTGCGCTGCAGGATTTGTACCTAAGACCCCCGAAGTTAGAGGTTGAATTTTAAAACATTAGGCTATCACTACTGGTGAAAAAATCAACATGAGGAATAGGATAAATGTACAAACACAAATTATAGACGTGCCATAACAACAATATAGCGGCGGAAGCGGAAGGAGCAGTGGCTTAGATTTTAATAAAATTTGTTATATCGTCATCATCATTATCAGCCTATTCCCGTCCTCTGCTGGACATAGGCCTTTCCAATAGCACGCCTCAATCGCATCAATGCATCAACGCATCAATGTTCGCTTTTCCATGAAGTTCTTCAAAGCGGCAGGCAGCAATGTTTGCCAATTAGGTAAGTCCAGCAGATGATGGCTTCGATTATATTGTAAAAAAACCCACTTCATCAATCGCCCGATAAAATATATATACGCGATATAGTCCTGAATGCCATTTCTATTAGTTACAAATGCTTTTTCGTTCACAAGCTGATGAAATTCGCGGTAATATATTTCGTTTCAAATCGCGGTGTTTTCGACAGTCGTTCTACTGTTTGCAGTAGATTTTAAATTATATTACCTCCTACGGGAAAAATCACATATAAGGCGCCTTTGGGTTACCAATGCGATTTTCGTTCAGGCGTTTCTTGAGCGATTTTTCTCGAATCGTAGTTTCATTGAGGAAAATATATGAGCCGTTTCAAAACACTTATGGGGCTAACCCTTTTGTTATTTATTATTAAACTGCTGCATTCGAGTCATAAATGTATATGTTCTAAATTTTGCTGGAATGTGCCTTTGTAATATAGTGTTTCGTTTTAATCTAAGTAAATGGATATGTACTTACTCAAATTTGGGTTATGCTAAATAAAAATGAGTATGTATGTAATAAAAATCTGCTAAATAGGTACTCGTAGAATAATACTTGTATATGTAATGATGAACAAACAAAATCAGGCAATGAATAGGTAATAAAACGAATTGTCCAAAATTATTATTAGTTGCTCGCCCGGTCAAGGGTCAAACTTAGAACCGAATGAAAGTCTGAAATAACATTTCCAAAGTCCGAACACGTCCAGTTATATCAGACGAATCGTTTGTAATATTTCACAGCGTCAAAGCAATGAGCATTTTGGAAATAAATCTACCAAATCAACCATTAGCCACGCCATTCACAGAAATGTATTTAAACGAACACAAAATTTACTTTTGTATATTAAAATTCACAACAAAATTCATTTCCCCGAACATCGTTATAAAACGCAAAGTTGCATCATAAATTCAAGTATGAAGTCAAGTTTGACAGTTATAAAACTGCAAAGCGCACAGTTTACGTTCTACGCCATTTATAACACTTAGGCCACTGTAAGGAGCTTGTAGGTCTTGCATACACCATCTTAACTGGGAGGAAACACACTAGGTGTGTTTCTGTTATGGATGTATAGTACTAGTATTCCGTTTACTACTTAAGCATCCACATAAGGATTCTATTTTGTTGTGCTTGCGATACAAGTTCCAAGCGTCTGAGTCCAAAAGTAACAAGCTCCGTGCGGAATTGCTTGCAATCATTTTTTACAATAGAGAGACAAAGTTGAATTCGAAATAATGAAAGGAAATATAAATTAAATTAAATAAAACAAAACCTCGTTGTAGAACATAAATCAGATTGTTTTTAGAAAAATCGAAAATATACCTAATTTTTTAGGCTGCATTACATTTTTATTTCATGTTCGGTTTGATTGATTCTGTGGTTATGATTTCTACATAGGAACTTGTTCAGATACATTTTGTTAAATTGTTTACTCAAACGGCAAACAAATATATATAATTTTATGTTATGTATGTTTTAACGGCGGTCTGGTTTCTATAGTAAAGACATTATTACTATTTTTATTTTATTTTATTTACACTTATGGTTATTCGTCGCTTGTTTCGCGGGGAAATAGAACAATATTCTAAATTCCATAGGATTTTGTAACAGACAAACAAACCGAACAACTTCATTGTAGACAGACAAACCGAGATACTTTTGAGTATATCATAATTACGAGTATGTAATAGTTGTGGACATATAATATGTTCGAACAACCAAGAGATAAAAACACTAGTTTAATGACAAGTGATTTTAGTTAATGTTAACATTGGTGAACAGTGATCACGTGACCTTTAACCGCGACCTTTTCGACCTAACATTTTTCATTAACAAAATTAAACTTCCCGCGCCCGGCCGATGTGAAAAGAAAATTCAATATGACATAATTGACTTTTCACGAAAATAAAATCGAAATCGTTTTCCTAAGGCATAAATTTTCTTGAAACCCTCCTTAGCATTCCCCCGAAAATCTAATATTCCTTTTACTTATAAATTATGACATCGTCACGCGCTGCAAACATTGTACTCAAAATTTGCTAATTAAATATAAAGCTTTAGTAAGCATTCAATACTCGACTTAAACATCAAGGTGTTACAGTTCATTTCAGCTTGGGAGTGATTCGCGTCACATTGTTATAAACTTAGCATGAGCCAATCAGATGAAATTAGATGCCACTCATGGCACTGTCTGGCGAGTTGGGACAGTACAATATTTACTTAATATAAATTAAGTTTTTCTTATTAAAACTTTCTGTTAACGGTATCGTGAAATATATTTATACTCTACTGAAATAACGTTTCAATGATACTAAAATTTGATATTGTCGTACGTAGCGAGTACGAAGACTTTATGAAATGACAATTTGATTTAATTATTATTTACGCATAACAGTTAGATACAGTATACCATTTACTAAGTAAAACGTTTATTTATATTTTATAGTCAATTATTTATGCAAATATGTCATATCGAAATAGTTTTATATATCAATCACAATGTTGCGAACTAATACCAAAATGCCGTTCATACATTTTGAAAAACATGTTTTGTTCGAGCAATTGACCTAATTAAAATCGAACTTACCGTATTTCGATTGAGTATTTCGATAAAAGACGACTGAAAGCCATATCAGTGGAAAATACATACATTAATTGTTAACAGAGTCACTAATACGTTAGTTTAGTGGTCGCAAGCTCTACTGCTGAGCAAGAGGTGCTGTATTCGATCCTCGGCTCGGGAACAGTGTTATTGGGTTTTTCTAAGTCGAAACTCCAGTAGTAGCTCAGAATATCGCGTGGTGTATGGCAATATGCTCACGTTCCATTCCATGTAATGCAAACGTAAGGAAGACAGTAAATAAAAATAATTATGATACATACCGTACTATATATTATATGGTCACTGTAAGTCATTGATCCAGGTACTTGTATATACCTATATACATTGGAAACGCTATATAAACGATCTATCCGGCATTGTGTACACCTAACCTCAAATAGTTCAATACAGGTGACCACTAAGACGAAGTTGTAGATTAGTGGTTCAACGACAAACAACTTTGTGTATGTGCTATAGACCTCGTGCTACTATTCTTATCCACACACATTCACTTTAAAAAAATCAATAATTTATCACTAAGAAAGTCCTGTATCATTTTTTAATTACATGTGATTATTATAAACAATTCAGCAGACTTAATGTCTACGCTATGCCCATCGTGGGAATTATGGGCAGAACCCCGCTGGGGAGCCTTATGACCAGCAGTGGACTGAGTGAAGATGATTATGTAATATGATGATGATGAACATATACATATGTATGAAGGTATATTTTCCTTCTTTGTCATTCAACTCTTGTTTAGCAATAATACAAAATAAGTCATTTAATTACAAACGTATAATAAGACGTAAACGATTCATTTAACCGGCCATTATTTATAAACATAATAATAAGCGGAAAGTAAAATATATCTCTGATACAATGATTTATCATGCTCTCAGTTTAATCGGCTTCGAGGACTTGTCTTAGTACTGTCGAGTGACGAGTTTTGAGAGAAACGAGGAAAATAATTTTATTATATTTAATATATTCAGATATTTTTCGTTACTGCCACCTTACTACTGTAGTGAGGTAGTAGAACACGGTCATAGTATTTGACCCAGTGAATCTCTTGCTTTACAATGTACTGTGAAGTCGATATAAGTAAATCAATATAAAATTAAAAGAGACATTGTAAATATAACTTAGCTCAGACATCTGTTAAAGGTAATATTTGTTTTAGTAGGTATTTTACTAAGATTTGCGACAATATATGGTGGAGTGACGATATAAAGAAAGTGCCTGGCAGTGGTAAGAGGCTAGGAGCTGAAGATCGAGTTAAGTGGCATGCTATTGGAGAGACCTGTGTCCAGTCGTGGAGGAAACGGGCTGATGACGATGATGATGATATTTATCTAATAGTAAGTTTCTGTACTCGTGCATGATTTTTATCATCTGATTTAAGTTATATCTAAGAGTTATATAAAGGCATTTTTTAAAGGAATATTTTTCAGTACAACAGTCATTCCAAACGAATGAATGTTTCATCGTTTATCGTTCACCTCCTACAATGGTACAGTTCAATAAATTGGAAATGTGGAAATATTTCAACGTGAAATTAACTTTTGTTTGAAGTACAATGGAATTGTTACTTTTAAAGACTATAAAGTAAAAATTTCATTGTACTGTTTGCAGTTGGAGAAGTGCTTGAGACTGGATACTCGATAAATGAATATTTCAATCAATTGACTGAAGCACGATTATTGCAGAGTAAAGCTATTCAGTCTGTATAATAAACCTAAGTGTAGAAATGCAAAATTGTTATTATTAAAGGCAATAGAACATGACAAGTGTGAGTAGATTCCTGAATTATTGGTATTGTATTTCTTCATAATAAATACTTACCGTTCATTTTAAGTATCGTTTTTATGTATTTAACGAAAATTTCGCATTTGGGCTTCGTCATCAATGACGCAACCGCATCGAACAGTATTCTATTTTATAAATAGATTTATTTTAAATAGATTGATTTTTAGTGGTTTTGGATTTTCCTTCCTGTGTATGTGCTCATGACATGTGCTTATAACATGTGTTCATAACATGTGCTCATAACATGTGCTCATAGTATGTGCTTATAACATGTGCTCATAACATGTGTTCATAACATGTACTCATAACATGTGCTCATAATGTGTGCCTATACTAAAGCAGAAAATCCTATCTTGGAGTACTAATAATAAAATTATTTAAGTCAATCAGTACTGAAACCTTTGTTCGAAAAACAAAAACAATGAAGAACGACAACGAAACATTACCATTAAAACTATCATAATTTTTCTCTGGTAACACGATATTTTTTTAAACCATTATTAAATATCTGAATATTTTCTCTACTTTGAAAACTTGCATAAACCAATATTTTGATATCATAACGATTTATTTCGATACATTCATAATAGAAACATCAAAAAGCCTGTTTTTTCCAAAGGAAGCTTTATATCCCACAAAAGGGGTAAAAGTTCAAAAACCCACCTACATTTGGATTGAATGAAATATAACCAGAAATCCCGCGTAGCTGCATTCAAAAGATTTCATTCAAAGCTAAAGAGAATACTTAGCAGATGCACGTCGCCATAATAGGGTATCCTTGCGCATATGAAAAATTCAAAATGCTGGTAAAGTCTCCTTTGCTTAATTAGTCGCCTATTTTCCAGGAGCACGTAAATCATGCAATGACCGAATGGCTTATCTTTCGACAGCGTTTGGTCCAAGTTGGGCGAGTTGATTTCGTTGTGAAACTTGTAAAGATAGCCACAGGCGAGTTTATCTTGAACGCAGACGTCAAGTTTAATTATAATGGTGATGTGTGAAATGGAGTGTGAATTACATGAACAGTCTCTGTTTGTTTTAATTATTATTTTGAACAGGACCTAAGACAACATAACCAAAGAATCATATATAGATATGCTACTAGGTCATATAGAGTTTCTTTATAGTACTATAGCTGTAAGTCATTAAGTAGTGATATGTCAGTAATAGCCTATTGGTTAAGAATTCAGCCTCTCACTCCGGAGGTCCTGGGTTCAAATCCATGGCGCGCACCTCTTTAGAAAAGTGCGTT
>DWMG01000245.1:0-22424 GCA_018244855.1 Elbella merops
TCAAATCCATAGCGCGCACCTCTTTAGAAAAGTGCGTTTTAAATTTAAATATCACTTGCTAACGGTGAAGGAAAACAGCGTGAGGAAACCTGCATACCTTAGACTTATAAAAAATATATATATATTTTCTAAGGTGTGTGAAGTCTGCCAACCCGCACTTGGCCAGCGTGGCAGACTATGCCTTAACCCTCTCAATATAAGAGGAGACCCATATTCCAACAGTGGAATTATAATGGGTCGATTATTATTTATTTGTTATACGTAGAAAAGGACATAACGCAAGATATTGATTTTTTCGTAAAACAATAGTCGCTTGCGCTTGTGACTTAGAACACTACCCGCTTGTACTTACTGAATCTCTGACGAATGTCGTAATTCGACGGATTATCTGTCCGTGTCCGGGCATCGGCTGCCAAGTGACTGCGGCTTGGCATGCTCCTTACATCGCTTCGACTTGTTCTCGAACTGCTATGACACTCAATCTTCGTTTTATCCTCGTTTTCGCACTTTCCTGTTCTAGTTTTTTATTCATTATCTCTCATTTCTCTCTAAATTAATACTGTCAAATTATATAATAATGCTCTATAGACAGAATATTATTTTTTTATTTGCTTTAATGCAGGGACAGTTTGATATAATTTTGGACGCCATTAGACAAGTACTAAAAGATGGCTTTTTATAGGAATAAATCGCTGGATGAGGTAGAGAGATACAGCGTGGCCTGCAAGATTATGATACATTATCATGATTTGAGTGGAAACTTCAGAAGTAATATGACAACGGCCGACCATTGGCAATGGGCGAATGGTGATATATGTATGTGTGTGATATGCGCTATAATAATGCGTGCTTAAATAATTGGTGCACCATTATCACAAAATATATATGTGTGAGAATAATAATACTCGTATCTGATATAGCATCTCTGTTAGGGCCATTTGAACCGGAAACAACGATTGGCAGATAGCTGATAAACATACATAAACAAATTTTCATCCCCCTTCTCCAAAATGAAATGTATAACATAATTCGTGAATCGTGAATTGTACTACACTTCTCTGCCTAACCGATTGGAAAAATACAGACGTGATGTTATGCTATAAATTACTAGCATATGCTAGTCTAGATACTTTTAAATTTTGGTACGAAATCGCGTTCATGCAATTGAATGCATAACCCAAGGCGCAGCGGCAGGATCATCAACCACTGGACCAACAAGCTGTTTAGTAAACACATATTTTTATTTATCAGTAGAATTCAGTTACGCAAAATTATTTTTTTAAGCAGAATTTTCCACCGAGCACACAAAAAGTGAGAATAATTGTATCAACAGATCACCCGATACGACACGACAACACGTCCCGTTGAACATCGGAACGCAATGAATTAATTCTATTGAGTGAATTGTTCCATTAACAAAAGCTCGAGCGTCTCTCACGTACGATAAGATAATGACATAAATTTAGCTGTTAGAATGGCATTACTACGGTAATATATAAGCATAATTTTCTCTATGAATTTCTATATTAAACATGTGCATTACTATAACATTAGACTTCGTTTTTGGTTATATAGCGTGTAATGTATTATATTAGACTTAATGACCCCTTTGTTCTTCAGTCGGTTTAAAGTGGCACGTGTGAGTTAAGGCTTAATGGCTCGTTCAAACAAAATCAGATTGTGAAGCGGTGCAACAGGCTGGACAAACAGCACAATCTGTGTGTTTAGGAATGTAGCGTCACAGTTAATATGAAACAGTAAGATATTGAAAATATTTCGCTTAGTTGGTTTACAACTAACGATTCATTTTGTGAAATGGGCGTGAAAAGGTTTCAAGGTCGAATTTACACCGGCTACATTGACAAATTAGTTTGTGATAGAAACGGCAGTGAGCATAAAGCATTATAATTGCCTTTTTTATAATTTTTTGCACTTTAAAAAGTTAGTCTTCGAGATACACGCCAGAAACTATTAACAGGAAGTTAATTATAATGATAATTTTTGTTTTTACCCAATCTATATTAAATAATTTATAATGTTAATTATCGCTTGTCAAAAAGAAGCATTCTGTGTGAATTATGAGCGCTTTGCCATTGCTTTGTTATCATTGTTATTATTATTATTTACCAATATTATTATGATGTCACGCATATAGCTTTTAGCTGTTTAGCTGTTTCTTGTTTACTTCTTACATATATCAATTTATTCTCATTTATATTGCCACAGAATATAGCATACTGTAACAATTAAATATAGGTAGGTATTAAATTACATTTACATTTGACATTACATTTGATGTTTGCCTACTGTTCTATGTGTGCTTCACGTCGTTCATGTACACGCGTTGTTCGTTAGGTAAAACGGGTAATAGTTAAAGTTAACACGGTTAGAGAAATAACAAGAGCAAACAACACCTTTGACGTCAGTTTACTAATTGGTTAGAGCGTTTATTAACGAAATGCTACAGCAAAAAAGGATCATAGCGGCTTAATTATTATAGGTAGTGCGTGTTTAGACCAAACAATGTTTAAAAATAATCCCATTTAAAAAATTAATAAATTAATTATAATATACAAGCCGTTTAAAATATATATCGATTAAAATAAATGTAAATTTTTAAATATTGTGAAAGTGCAAATAAAGCGAATGTTATTTATTTCTTTATAATATATGAGTAGATGTAATTTAAATTTGGCAAGTTTCTGTTCCAGGCTCTCTTTGGTATTGAACATCCATAAAATGACTCTATATTTATGTGAAACGATTATAAAATTTGCTTTAAGAAATAACTCACGAATGTTAAACGACTTTATTGTGTTAAACATATTTATTAAGAACTTAGAGTATTCTTATAATTAATATCCCAATATTCACATCCACAAAAACATTTTCCAAAAGCTAATTGCATTGTATAGAATAATGTACGAGCTTCCACATAAACCCAACTTCGCCCACCAATTAATTTATTTACCAAAATTTGTTAAGATAGGTATTAATAGTGGCAATTCATAGAAAACTAGTTTGAACTTAACTATTCATTTCTTTTCTAACAGTCAATTGGGTTACGGTTATAAAACAAAAATAAAAAATTAAACTCAAACTCAAAGCTTTGAAAACATTTCTCGTTTCTATCAAGAAATTCTTTTTTAAAAGTGTGGTACAATTTAAAATAAATGATCGGATAACATTAGGTCATTGTAAACAAGTTTATAGAAATACATGCATGTGTAGATTCTAAACACAAATCACAATAAAATGATTCACCCGCTTGTTTTTGTACGCAGTAAAACGCTAAATGAATTTCCTTTTTTTGATATATCCTCAGAGTGCTAAGAGTATGAACATGAGCTTCGTCGAGAATGGTGAAATAAACGCACTTACTAAGTTGAAAAATAACACATTGGTGATTTTTCGGGAATTTTACGTATCCACGTGCAACGGTAATTATTGACCATCAGGTTGCCCGTTCATGTAAAAATTAATAAAAGTAACGTAACTTCACGCCTGTAATCCCCAAAGAGGTAGGCAGAGGAATGCAGAACACTCTCACATTTCACCGGTTACGTTTACGTTCAACGTGACCACATCGGAATATAGCACGTTAAAATTTTTGTTCTTTGACTTTCTCTTTTTAAATTGTCATGCTGAACAATATAAACTGAAAGGTTATTAAGAAAAAAGGAATCCTTTCTTAATACAAACCCAACTCATTCCAACTTCCAACTCGATGTTAAAAGGAAAAACCGGTGGAGCATTGATTTCTAATCTTTTGATCAAACATTGACCCTCTCAGTTTGTGAAATCCATTTTCAGTTGCGTCCCGAGAAACCTTTAAATCTAGTTATTTGTGCACCGTTATTGCTGAGCGCAACAGCGAACTTGATAATAAAGATGTTCATATTTTCTTGCTATGCATTTTAAAGAAGTCAATTTGAGTTCTCTTGCTTTTTAAACTTGCAGTAATGTGCGAACAGAAATATTGCAGAATGAAGCATCCAGTTTGTTCTTTTATTTGAATTTTCCAGAGTACATATATACATCTATATGAGCTTTTGTAAATATTCGAGATATTCGGCGCTTGGATCGGTAACTGTTAGTGGTAAAATTTCGAAATCGTTTCCCTGCTTCAGCAGGCTGTGCAGCAGCCTGCATTTTAATCAGTTTGACACCGTTGTTACCATTCAGTAACAATCATTAAACCAGAGGCGGCGGCAGAGTCAGAGGCGTTACAGACTGTTTAATAGCATATGCATAGCATTAAACAAAGGTAACAGCCGATATACAGTTCAATGTATGTACATATTTGATACTATTGAGAAATAAACAACCTGCACTTGAATAGATTGCCAGAATATGACCGCACTCTTTGAATATGAGAGGAGACCCGTGTCCAATAATGAAATCATATAAGGCTTGGTGATAACGATAAGTGGGAAATAAACGTACTTTTATGCGTTTAAAGACAATTCTTAATGACGACTAACGCAAACGCAGGTTTCTTGTTACGTCGACATAATGAATTCTAGTTTTAGGTTATAACAATGAAGCCTTATTATTTATGTACCAAGATGTGTGGATGGAAAACTTACTTCTAATAATAATAATTCAATATAGACTCCATAAAGCTGACGTTATGGTGTTGTATTTACATATATACATGGGCAACTGCGGCCAACCCAGCAAATCGCATCGCAGCAATAGGCAATAGGGTATATACTGAATGGTGATTAATGGCCATGGACACAAACAACCTCCGTGAGGTTAATGCGCTCTGAGTCATCAAACTCCAGCCTCTACATATATCCAAATAAAAAAAAGAGAGTGTGAACATGAAAACGTGCTCCAAAATGAGTCATAGTACGCGTAATCGTCTGTATATCGAACATATCTTGTTTCTATATCATGTCTGTATATATTGTACATTTTCAGAACTTTACATTAACTTTAATCAACAACTCAATTTTTGACTTTCATGTTATGGTTTCAGGTTAACTCTTACTATAAATATATTTTGGGTCATACAATTCTAACTATATGGCTATTGTTGCTAGATAAACGCAGAAAACATATGTCCATATACCTATGTTTACGATAATTGTTGTATTTTACCGATATTAATAAATATCTGAGAAGGCTGTTTATCGCATTATATTGGTATTTATTACGAATTGCAGATTCACACCATATCAAACGACTGTGCTGTCTAGTCTAATAAAATTCATTATTAAAATTTAATATTGCCTCAAGCGTTTAAAGCACGGTGTTATATTTATCTGAATGATTTAATCACAGTTATTTCAATTGCAATACAGTATAACTAAGACGGATTTATATATAAAATCTTTTCACATATTTGACAATCTTTTATTTTCTTGACTACTCCGTTGATCGAGTGCTTGTAAAACGCGATCGCTGAACAAGAGTTCTGGTTTGGAATCTTGGGTCGGGTACTATTGGATTTTCTAACTTGGTTTTTTTTAGATCTAGGTACCTACTAGTAAAAATTTCCAATAGTGGCTCGGAGCCTGGAGATGTGATCGGTAAGGCAATAGACTCATTACCAATTTCAAGGGACCTAAAACGTAACTGGTGAAACGTGGAAGTGTACTATATTCCTTTGCCTACCCCTTCGGGAATTTCAGGCGTAATTATACGTTTTTTTATTTTCATAATTTCAGCGTTAATTGAAAGTGGAGACCACTCTCTATCCGCTGGCCATAATTATTTTTAACCATTTACTATACTGTCGACCCCCAAGTTTTTGCCATTATGAGGAGGTCAAGACCACAGTGTAATTAAACACCAGTATTCTCGACATAAAACATCCATCGTGAAGCACATCACCGACAGAACTTCAGTAAACTATAACTGTTTTATTGCGCCGAGAAATATTGAGATCAAAAACGAAAAGTGAGCAATAAAAACGCAAGAGCTTCATAAATGGCTGTAACCAATTCTGTCGCGAGGCAACTCCGTCGGAATATTTTTTTGGCTGTCAGGTAAAAGTATCGGGGAATTGTGAGTATTTATGTCTCCCGCTTAAATAAATAAATTATTCATTGATGTCTTTTCGTAGTACTTCACTCGAGAATCGAGATGTTTTTGGGTCAAGTTACAATCAGCAGTTGGATGGTTAGCTGAAATTTAAATACAAAATGGCGCTCGCCAGACATCAAGCTGGAGCAGCTCATTGTACAATTTCACAATAACATTGAAAAAAAATAAAAATTTAAATGTGTTAAGTAAAGTGTATACGAAAAATATATTTATTATATACGAAGAACATAGGTCCTGACACACCGACACACTGAGACATCTAAAGGGAGACACTGAGTCTGTAGTAATGAACAATAGCACGTAAGAAAAATGTAACTTAACGGCTGTAATCTCTGAAATGGTATGCAGAGGTGTGTAGTGTACTCCAACGTTTTACTGGTTACGTTTAACTCCCAGTATGGAATAGATGGACCACAGATCCAGACATCGAGTCACCAATAGTAAATCTAAGTTCCAAAATTCCAATAGTACCCGATCGGGGAAGCGAATTCAAAATTTCAAGTCGCGCTTGCTCAACCAACGAAAGAGTCGTGAACAATGAAACTTTCAGTAGTGTAACAAAATATCATTAACTACTGCCATTGTACCTTTTGTTTCGTTACGGGTAACGTTTGTAGATATTATCATACAGCTCATACAAAATTGCCGAGACAGATGAAGTAATCTCCAGAACATGTTACTAACTTATTAGCCACTCTGTCTTGCAGCCCGCGGATCAGGGCGGCCACTTGTCACGCGGTTTTACGGGCGAGGGCGCGCCGAGGCACGCATCTCGCCATTAATATTTGTTTGCGGACCAACTTTATGTTGCCTTTTACTATTGTAATATAAGGAGCTGAAATATACAATGCTGTTTGTATTCACCGGGTAATGCTCAGGGTATTCTATCTCACTGCATATATCTGATTGTAAAAAATTGTAGCCATGTACTGGAAATATTTGTTTGAGTTATTTACAGCGATATTTTCAATTTCATTTTACTTTCGCTATAAAGGTTGAAAAATTATATTGAATTGATATTTTTGTAGGGTCTCTCTTTCATATGCCTCTGTTATACGAGTAGTGTATTTAGAAGTCTTCAATTAATATTATATTGATTAATTGAAATTAGCACACCTACGTTTTCTGTAATAATATGTTTTTTCAGTAATGTGTAACGTATCCTTTATATTAGAGAAGAATTTGGCTGCTTCAAACGTTACTAAGTGAATTATTATAAGTTGTCAAATAAAACGGCTCGATGCAAAAATTGCATTTGTGGGAAAATAAATTCAATATAATATATTATTTTAAATTAGATTTATTCACGTAATAACAGCATTACGAGGAAAGAACTTACGCTATCTAAGTACGTGTTCTACGTACGTTCTACGTACGTTCTACGAATTGCTTAAAAAAATATTATAATATCGATCCGTTTTAGAAACACTGTGTATGTTTTAATGGTATGTAAAAATATCAATACATTTGATTTTTTAACATGTAAATAGTTGTTTGAACAGCGCCTTTACAATTTTATTTTATCAGCAGCCCCGCGGGTCGAGACGAGCACATCTCACGGAGGCATACGCCCGGGGGCGACCTGGCGAGCCCTTCTTGGTGTAAACATTTGTTTATCGAACTGAAACTCGTTCCAACACCGATACTCCAGTAATATTAGATAAAGAAGTCCGTAACAAATGTTTGGTTTTATTTATTATATGAACGGTGTCAGATTTTAAACGCTAAATGTACGAGTATGATTTATAAACAGATATTTATGACATGATTTAGAAATTTTTAAAATAGGCTTTATATTTAGTAACATGTCAGTAGTAAAATAACAGATTTACTTGTAATGTCTCGATACTTAAATATTTAAAATTGATCTAATCTGATATTATAAAAAAGTCTGGTACATAATCAGAAGGTTGTAGATTTACGAGTAAATGTTTCTCTCTTTAGTCTAGGTTCACAGCCCTGGCGCACAGCTTTTAAAACATATGCATACTGCTTTATTGCAGATAAAGAAAGTTGAAAGAAGTGTCTCTATATAATGTTAATAGTGAAACAATAAATGGATTCAGATCGTTAGTCTTTAGACATTTAAATAGATATTTTTTCACCTTAGGAATACCCTCAAACAGTTTTTAAACATTATTTGTTTTTATTTCAGATAAATATGTTTGCTTCCTGCTGTTGATTCTGCAAATATTAAGTATTCATCTTAAGCCATGTAATAAACTTACACGTTAAAAGCTATTTACACAATTCTATTCGAACGATAGTCCAATTGCCAAGTCACTATCATAAAAAATCAAAGATGAAAATTATGAAAGAATAATATACAAAGGAATGTGCTACAATTTTCTTTGTGTAAAATGTCGAGCGATATAAAGACATTCATTTGGCCCGCGTGACCGGTGGCGTGTCACTGCATTGTCTAGCCGCCGCGCGCCTCGCGCCTTTCACTTCTTGTTCTTGTCAAATAAAAAAGCAATTGTTTTACTGCTTTTTTGTTCTATATGGGAATATAAAATGTTACTGCATTCCATGAAATGCGTGTTGAAAATGGAATAAAACGGTTTATGTACGTATGTATAACTGGTAAAACTGGGATCAGTATAGTCCTTTGCCACTGGGAAAGACGTGATATATTATTATTATGTACGTATAACTGTGTTTCAGATACGATGCCATTATATGTGATATCTATTTCATTTTATGGTAATAAAACAGTTGATAAACCACATATAAGGTTTTATATATGTACTTGTTTTTACGAATCATTTTTCACCCGTATGCACAAAAACCGCTAATGCTCATTCAAATCATGAGTAGATATGGAATTCGATATCCCAAGCTCATCAGTCAGGCTTACAAGTCAATTACTGTCCTTTGGTCCAACTTGTACTGCGTATTAGATGTTGTTATTTTCGTTTTCATTGTTGTCTTAATAATTTAATCTATATTCATAATGCATACATACATTAAATATTTGAAAAAAAATCCAATTTTGTTAACATTGCCACTAGAAATCGCTCATTTGTAATATTTCGCGCTATATAAATTTACATGAGAAACGAAAGTTAATTTCTAACATTACAAAGAGTACGACAGTATAGCAGATACGCTACGTTTTGCAACAAATTACAAAATGTAATTATTGCGTCCATTCTCTGAGAATTTTCCTCTCCGCTCTTTATCGCGACGGGTCGCTTTGTTGGAACGCAATTAAATACGCGCACCATAGTGAACAATTCTTCGCAGTTATTGTAATAATTGCTTGTAAGCGTTCCTGTTTCTTTTTCCCTGTCATAGAATGTGTAGGGAATGCTTGCTTCATGTTAACGTCACTTACGCGCATAAACGTCTCTATTGCACAGCACTAAAACTCTACCTGAGATCTATCAAAAATGCGCTGCTCTCCCCCAACAACGGGTGTATATTTAACGCGTTCATCAAACGGAAACACGACTAGAGAAAAAAACTTGTACAGCGGCGTACGTAAACTAACATAACTTAGCATCACGCTTGTATTTCCCCCCAAAGGGGTAAACAGATGAGTGTAATACACTCGCACGATTCACTTGTTATTTTATATATGATGAAATAAGGGAAGTATATGTTGATATTTAAAATAAGAAAGAAACGAAGTCATATGTGCGATATATTTAATATTTGCTGTAGTTTAGATGCAGCCAATTTCGAGCTAACAGTAGGATTTTACACGAACATTTTCCTAGTATCATCTGTTGCGTCCTTTACCTTACACTTTCATTTTCCTCTAAATGTTTATAAATTTAAAAACATCTCATATAAATACATCATATTAATTGAATTATATTGAATGACAAACTTCAAAGCTATAGCCACACGCCTTAGAGAATATTAAAACTTTAATGTACAAGTTTTCCATGTTTTTTCTCACCGTAAGAATAAATAAAATTTAAGTTTAATGGAATTTGCTACAACGAAATTAAAGGCGTGGTTTAATGTACTAAAATTGTGCTTAACTCTTGTTTTAAACGGACATTCATGATACTCATAATTACACATATTCGAATATCAGTTACGTCGTGAGGAGATCTGTCCATAGACTAACCTTACATTAACCAATCTAATCTTCATCTAGTCATTTATTGTGTACCAGCAAATCATGTGGCTCACAAAATCATAAGACTTTAAGTATGGTACCTGGTACAATTAAATTTATCCTCATCCGTTTTATATAACAAGCCATGATTTACCGAAGTGAAACATATTATACGTGTGTAGGATAATTTGCGAGATATAATAATTACGTTCTCTTTCAGACAATACACGAACCGTTCTACGTCGCGACGCTTTGTTACTGAGGTATTACGCGACACGAGCACCACGTGGACCGTATATTTTGTAACTTAATTGCATAGTCGTAATTGCTAGCAATTATAAACTTTTTCGCTTTCGGATTTAGTGAAGCTCGTTTTAAATCCAACCACTAGTTTGCTGGTCGCTGTGTTCTTTATAAGTGTACCTATTTTTATTTTATCATCATCAGTCTACTCCCGTCATTTACTGGAAATAAGCCCCTCCAATTACAATTTTATTTGTGATATCATGTACATACGCATATATTCTTTTTAGAGTATTTTTCAACACAGTTTGACTAATTTAAAGTTACTTACCATGTGGCTAGAGAAAAGCTGACTGGTTGTAGTTGACCTGAACATAACACCCAATTACTCAAAATCTTCCAAAAATCTCAAATAAATTATGGACGCTACATAAGTTTCATTGAGCTATATACTAAACGTCGCAAATCTACATTAGTTATCAATGGACTATGCATCATCATCATCATCCTTGTCATCATCATCATCATCATCATCATCATCAGCATCATCATCATCATCATCAGCATCATCAGCATCATCATCACCATTATCATCATCATCATCATCATCAGCCTATCTCAGTCCACTAGTCAGTGGACTATGGTTTTTATCTCTTGTTTTTCCGACGTACTTGTTAATAAAAAAATATATGTAGCCTAACAAGCATTCATTTAAGTAAAATAGTTAATAGAGCAAATGTGTCACATGCATTATTTTATAGAAACAACAACAGCGAGCTCGAGCACAGGATGCGCACCGCTCTTTATACGGACGGAAATATATGGAATTAAATATACAACGGGCACTCCACATTCCGTGTACTACGTTATTACAATTATATTATTTTTAATGCATCCCCTTTATGCTGGAGTCCCTTTGTAAAATGGAAAAAAAATGGAATTTCTCTTTACATTATTCGACTTTTTAAATTACAGCAGTGATAGTCTATTGACTTAGATTGCAGTTCTCAGTTAACTTTAATATTATTCCAGATACTAATTGAAATCCTACAGTTTATGTGATAAGAAAACTCAATAATTTGACGCGAAATGTGTCTAAGTGTTATTTAATTCAATTGGTTCCAAATAATTTGTAGCTATTTGTTTCTCCTGTTTCCTTCTAGATGGCAATATTCTCAGTTGTTAGTCACGATGTGACAAAAAATATACTACAAAATAATTCCCTATAAATTTCCTCGAGGTCATGCGCTTTCCCGCGTGTTACTGACTAAAATTGAATTTTTAACTACCCCCATGTTATGTATATATTATCTCCTTCAACTTATTGCATAAAAAATCGTGTTTTTTAGAGTCGTTTAAGGTACGCAATAATATAGGGTTCTTCAAACAAAGCTTTAAAAAGAGTCCTTCAATATGTTTGATTGACTAGACTTAATGTCCTATGTGTCCCCAAGGTGGGGCAGAGGACGTCCACAGTAGCCCTTCATCGCGAACGGTTTTGAGCTTCACGCTTCACGTCAGTCCACGCCAACCAGGGCACAGGTATAGAAATATTTAGTTAGAAAAATCCATTAGTACCCAACACGGGATTTAAACTCAAGACCTCCCGATCGGCAGTCACGTTTTCAGCCACTCGACCAACGAGGAAGGCAAATGACAAATAATAAAAAATCAGATTAGGCACTCGTATGTACAGGTTGAAAGATACATACAAAACACAAATAAAATTAAATATTACAATATTCGTTCAATATCAAATTTTATCGAAACTGACTGATATTTTTATAAATATGAATTTAATAATACATGACTGTTTTCTGACTGTTTTCAAAACGTTTCTACGAGTAATAAACGCTTTACCAGTCCACGCGAAGACCTAACGGGAGAAATTTTAAAGATTTTTAGGTCACCGCCACCGGGAAGCTCCGAGTCTGATTTGACCCACATACCAAGTGAACTGCAATGGAGCTAATTTTTTATCCTGATGTGTTTTTGTTTTTTCATTTTCTAAATACTACGTATTTTTGGCTGTAAAACTCTGAGACGTCAAAGCAATTTTTTGTGAAGAAAAATTTACAGAAAAGATTAGTCTGCTGATGCTACATAGTATCTGCTATTCTGTTCTTATTTATTTGTGCCATGAGTATTCAAACCAAAGGTACGTGTACGTGTAACATCGACTTTAGCACGTAGTTTTAAAGATAGAACCTGTTGCCTAAGTTTCGCTGTTGAAAACATTACGGGTATACCATTACATATGAACAATGATGGAGAACAGAATTTCATTATCGTATTTATTTACACATCTTCAGTTATCACTGGGCCACGATTCCACTTAGCCCTACAAAGCGATATACTTCGATCTGTTGGTCTAGTGGTTAGTAAAATAGACTATTGAACTGGGAATCGTGGGTTCGATTCTCATTCGGGACAAAAATATGTGTAATGACCACAAGTGTTCGTTCTGAACATCGATATATAAAATATATCTACATATATCAATATGTGTTTAGATATACAAAATAGATCATGTAGTTCACATGCCTGGTTTCCACAGTACAGGCCCTGTCTTGATAGACATTAGATCGTCGTTTGTTGAAGTGTCTCGAGATATGTTACTATTATTTGTTGACCTTTTTACAGACATCATTAGCACTTCATGTGCTAGCTTTATCTAGTTGCCAAATACGATTTCACACAACATACCAGATGTAGGTACCACGCTGTTCCATTGCAGTTTGCAGACGGGACTAATTTGCATCTTACGACCACATATTGAGTAGCCCGAATCGGCATAGTTTGCTCTACATTGGCAACACTTCAAAGCGATAAGTGTATTCCATCGAAGACATTATCATGTTTTAGTATGATCAAGGGCCACTTACACAGCGTTAATGGAACTATAAATCTCCCGGTCTATCTGAGGTGACCCAAGAAGTAGCGGTTGAAAGGCTTTTAATTAGGGTTCATTGAGCCCATTAATATTATATCCCAATTGGAATTTAATTATCTGAAAGAGCAACCGCTACGACCGACCTGCATGTTGGCAGGGGAGGTCGAGCAAACATTTTGTTTATTCTCGCGGGAACTGTGTACATTAATTTTTAGGATTGTAGTAAATTATTTATAGGTCTTGTAAAATTGAAATAAATTATACGTTAAATAATGAACATTAAAAATGCAACATTTTTGTTTATGGAATTTCTTTTTAGTTTTTGTTTTATATTTATTGTACATTTATTAACCTGTAACACGATAATTCACTCTTTCAAATAAAAATATTTTTGTTGTAAATAGATATCTAACTTTACTTTTTCACGGCAACCCAAAACTTTTAAACATGAAACGGAAAATAATAATCAACTATTAATATTTTAGATACGAAAAGATAGCATTAATACCTTATTATAGCACTGTCCAAGTCCATCGAATTATCTTGTCGTCTGCCAAACAAAATTTTCAACTATTCCGACAGATAGGCTGTGAGCCGTAATAAACTGACGACAACGGAGTCCTACAATTTCACAATAATTCAACAACTGAATGAATTAGGGCTGTTGATCGGCCAAAAAGGTTTAAGTTAAATGGGCCTTTGTCCTGGCCTCCTAAGGATTCGTGTTGGGACTTTCATATTTATCCAATTGTGTTAATTTCAGATACTGAATTTACTCATCGTATTACTGTTACAGCAATGAAGTCTGGCATTAATAACAGTCTTACCGATACACGTACAATATGTTTGAAATAAATATATATTAATGTCAAACATCGAAGCTACGACACGTGATTAAAGTACGCATTCGTACCAGCAGGAACTAGAAAGTAGTTGGCATGTGGTTTAAACGTAATATTCCATAAATCAGTGAACTTATCACAATGCATATCCCAAACTCCCATGCACAACTGCACTCGTCAGTGATGTACCGCACACACATATCATGCACTGTGAGAAATTAACTTAATTATCAAGAATTATCAATTTAATTTAAATTTATTCCACATTTTCATTTATTCCTTCTTTAATTAATTGCATACTTCAACGATAACTTCAACAAAATTTAAATGTAAATGGTGCCTTTATTTATTTTAGCCACATTTAGTTAAAGTTTGCCTGATAATTAATATATATTTCCAATAAATAAATGGAGTCAGGTAACTTCAGTAAATAATATCGTTTTCCATGAAATTCATTATTCGAGGATTATCAGTATTATTATAGCACCAAATTGCATTTTGCGCGTCGCCTGCTGCTCTCGTGTTGATTTATTCGATTGGCTGATTTTATTTCAATATCTATATTATGCAAATGTATGAAATATCTATAATATAAAAGTAAATATGAAAGGTAAAAAGGTACGGAAACAGTAACGCCGCTCATTAGTACTAAATAATTTATTTCTTTTGCCGACCTTTAACGGCGATCTCTTTTGGACGCGAAGACGCCCGATGCTGCCTGGAGGGATATCTTAAAGAAGCCTTTCATGTATATTCTAAGTTCGACCTGGCTTTGTGCGTAATCAGCAGCAGTCAGTGCTGTGGATTTTTTGAAAATCAAACGCTGGTTGAATCAAAAATATTTGGTTTTTTACGTCAACTTCAGGTTGAGGCTTTTAAAAAGCTGAAAGCCATCCAAATTGATAAACAGTCGTCGTGACTTCGATAATTACCGCAACGACGCGGAGATGATTGGAATTCAATCACAGTGAAAACAGTATAACTGTCACGCGTTGATTTATTCGGGTAACTGGTTCGAAACAGCCATTTGTGTAACATTAAACACGAATCAGTTGTTGCTTCATTCATTTTAACTGGTTAGTCAAACGTTCTAAAATGTTTTATCAACTAGGTTGGTAAGTATTCTGTTTTTTTAACTCAAGTATCAGAACAATACAATAGTACCCGAGCCGGGATTTAAATCCAGGACTTCCCGATCGACAGTCGAGCTTCCAACCACTCCACCAACGAGGCAGTCAAATTAAAAGAGATAATAATTCATGCAACATCATAATAACGATTTCTTCATTGACCATTCAAAAAAACACGGAAATAGATAATTCTAACATGAATAAGCATTGGGGACATTTTATGAGTGAGTGACATTTTATCGGTGGCCTTGATAATATACTATTTTAAGAGAGCCGTGGCAGTCACATATGTATATATATATATACATTCGACCATACAGTCTTTTACTTTTTTTACGACCTTTACTCCAGTAATAAGTTAACTGGTAGATCCATGTCTACCCAAAAATATGTGCCCTATGTGTATTATATATCCTATAAATACCCGCTAGTGTCTATAAATAGTACTGACAGGAAGTCATAAATCAATCTTCCTTTCACCATGTCCTTAGCCATAGTCAAGTGTAAGGTGTAAGTCAATTACAAATCAATTAAGCAGCTCCAAGCCAAGTCGCCCTAATCAGTGGTATGCATTACGCTGATGGATATTATTGTGCCATATACGTAAGTGAACCTAATTAATAATGTACATATAACAATCAATCACTATTGTGTTCTCGAAAGTATGTAGAAAGCTTAATCGTTACCTGTTAAATACTTCTTGCACATTCTGTTATTCTTGTAACGCGATCTAGAAAATCAATCTCTGAGGGCTAATGGTTATATTTATTTACTGTAAAAATACGCCAGATAAGAGATAAATAGACAGCAACGACCGCGAAACAGGATATATTAGCAATAATTTAAGTTGGACAATTTCATTAAATATTAAATGATAATGAGCTACAATCGATACATATAAATAAAATTGAAGTATCTCCTTGTAATATCAGAATAATAGTTTTTCAAAGAATGCATATAAAAGTACATATATACGGCAAATACAACAAAAACGGAATTTTTAAAATTTTTGTCTGTCTGTCTGTATGTTTGTTCCGGGTAATCTCTAAAATAGCTGAAATGATTTCGACGGGACTTTCACTGACAGATAGGTGATATAAAAAGTAACTTAAACTATGCTTATATTATAATAACTGTTAGGGTTCCGTACAAAAACATTAAAACACAACAAATTCAATGTACCTACCTGAACGATTCTGTGGACAGTGCTTAGTAATGAGTCAAAAAACATTTACAACCGGCTACGCTACTATAATACTTTAAATCATATCAAATGGATTAAGATCATTATCTAAGTAAAAGCCTCACAGAAATACTTCATCATATTATGTATTTACGAGTATACTCGTGTATACAAGATAAAGATATATAAAACAGAAACGCGATTTCTATATATCTACAGAACGTAGACACTGTTCAAACACAATACGTTCACGGCAGTTGTCTGCGGTGCTTGAAAAGTAAATAGGAGGGGAGAATGTCACTTGACAAAAATGCAGTGCGGTTTTGAAGATTTTAATCTCGTTTTTACTTTGAAAAATACGTATATACAGGCATAATTATGCTTATAGTGAGAAATAGATTTCAAAACGCGCTTTTGTTTTGTTATTCTAATGCAACTATCATTGATATTTTTATAGTTTATTTTGTCACCTTGTAGGGAAAACTCTGGAAGTCTCAAATTTCTTTCTCTGTCAACCGAAGCAAGTAGCCGTGTTGTGTTTTTATCTTGATGAGATTCCATACAAGAATGAGAGTGTTGCTAAAAATAATCGTCAACGATTAAAAAAGATCTCCTAATTAGATCGTAAGATGATGATAATAATCTAAAAGTAGATAACAGCGGCAGCAGTTATATTTACAATTAGATAGATAATTTTAATCAATAAGACTAGGAATATGACTTTAATAGTATTCATTATTTTATTAACAATTTCTTAACAGAGAAATCTCGTACATACGATCTATTAACTACTCGCTGGTGCAATAATCTCAAACATTAGTTTTGTAATATCCTATATACGAGTATTTACTGCGTCGTGGTGACCCTACAAAAAAATTGGTTGCATTGTATTTTTTTGTTATAATTTAAAGGACCCTTAATATACTTTTACCATCCAGACGTTGGTTAAACACAATCCGCCCGCGCCACTCCAAATGTAAACAAGAAAGGAACGCGCGTCACTCTGCAAAAATGAAGTGAGGTTCAGATGGTTTAATATCACCGCGAGTCTTGCATCCCGTTGAAGTGAGTTTTAATGTTCAGTCATCAGAATAAACACCATTGGGTATAAAAAGAAATGCTTAAGTATATCACAATAACTCTCTAATCCGCTTTTAGGTGGAACTCCTGATGTTTTTCGATGACTTAATCAAAGTTTCCCCATCTCTTCATATTGTATATACACATATTGCATACCTCAAAAAAAAGCATATTCACCTTCGGTGACACTCTTTCATACTCCAAACTCATGACGCAAACATATTATACGAGTACCTACGTAGTGTTCGAGTTAGTGAGACGAGGAACTAATTTCAGAAGGCGGAACAGAGTTACTCCCGCGTCTATCGCCATAACTCTTCATTACTGTGACACTTTAAGCTGTGGCCTGAAAGAACATCGCAGAAAGCGAGGACGAGGTTAAACCAGTCGCGCGCCTCGCTAACTTATTCTGCGGACGGTGGAATAAATTCGTTCTGCAGCTTCCAACAGAAGACCGAATCTACTTTAACTCTCGTTACTCTTGAGCTTTTCAACCTCAAAGTACGTGCTCACTCAAACATGAGTGCCAAAATCTTCAATTGACTTTGTGCTCGTGGAATATTTATTATGTAAGTACTATTGCTTAACAGAAATACTAATTTTATAATTCCAAATCAGAGCCTATTTATCTAGAATAAAAAAAATTGGAAATTCTAGTATAAGTACCTAAATATTATCTTGAAAAATTTTGACAGTGTAGGCTACGTCTAATATTATATTGTAAGCAATTACAATTTAACAATTGTTCCACTCGCGGTCACCCATCCAAGTGCCCAGTGCTGTCCACCTCACAGAGAGCTTGCAGTCTATTAACAAGTCAAAGTTACAAATGTTTCATTTATAAGATTTTTGGGAGAGACTAAGCTGTATGTGCTGGAGCTCACGCAAAATTAAATGCTTAACACTATGTGTCTAACGTAGTGTAGGACGTCCTCCCGCACGGTGGGATGACGATCTACGAAAGGCTGCAGGCAGATGCTGGATGCGACAACCGGAGGACAGGGCGCGATGGCGCTCATGGACGGAGGCTTATGTCCAGCAGTGGACTGAGATAGGCTGATGATGATGATGATGATGTGTCAATAGTCACTACTCTTGTACTTATCGTTTAATAGTTTGTACATTGATGAAATATAGATATAATAGAGATGAGTATCTGAAAAACGTCACCAATAGGTCCTAAATGAGTACTATCCTGAACCAACACGTTAGTTAATTTAGCATACAAAAAGTAGAGAGAGTGCGGTCAAAATACAGACACATTAACATAATACTTACGAGTATAAAGCACACCCTCATATTCAGACCACATTTCATAGGACATACTGGTGTAGGTAGAGCATTATTGTACAAACGCAAACACGACAGGAAAATATCTGGCCGTTAGTAAAAAATAAAGGCGTACTTTCGGGTGTTTTAATCTCTCTCTCCTTTTTTCACTCGCACATTTGCACGCAGTGAAGTTTTTCGTTGCATTTGACGTAACAATGGCGTGACGTAGTTGCGTTTCAAATGATAATAATAACATTGGAGCAGTTGGCAAGCGTTGGGGCTGGCGCTTTTTTTTCGTACAACGACTCTGTGCAAGTTGCAAGCGAAAGCTTTGAACAATCATGGCATTCTAAAGCAAGTCTTTCAAAAGACAAGAATTGCTTTATAGAAATGAAGTTACATTGAATAATAGTGAGATGATTGCTACTAGCAAAGTACTAGTCTAAAATAAACAATAATTAAGTTAAATCTACTTTCCAAAGTTTCTAATATAAAACATCATCATCATCAGCCTACTCCCGTCCACTGCTGGACATAGGCCTCTCCAATGGCACGCCACTGAGCTCGATCTTCGGCTCTTCGCATCCAACCATCGTCACTCCACCTAGCCAGTGGGCGTCCTACGCTACGTTTGCCAAGTCACGGTCTCCATTCCAGAACCGGTGAGCGGCTATCGGTTCTGCAACAGATATGACCAGCATATCTGTAAATAAAATTGAAACGCGCCACACTTTCACATACAATAATATGTAATTATCGCTGTGTTAGTACCTATATTTTCAACACGCTTGCTCTTATGCCCTGCGTCCCTGTCGTCATCGCTAACAACGAGCGGGTAGCAATAAAATATTACAGCTGCAAAAACGCTCGCTCATACGCGCGGCCGTTCCGCGATAATTGTTATGGGACGTATGATATTCGTACTTTTTGCAATTCCACCTTCGGCCTTTTTGTTGTCTTTTTGGAACTTTACCTCCACTGACTTGTTCTACTGTAAACGGAGACTGAACACATCGATACAGCGTTTATAGTCTTTTATTTCTTGATACGCCTTATGCAAAGAACGAATCGTAACGATAGCGATGTAATTGGTCTCGTATTTAACGAAGTTTAGACTGGGATATTTTCATGTTAAAACAACGTTGGTAGTTTTAATAAGAGGGCTATTTTGCACATTATAATTTTACATAAGTTCAAAGGTGATGATAATATTTACGATTAGATAGCTTTTCTGGTTTATTTGTTAATAATATTATAATAGTACCGAACTTGAATAACTAGCGTAGATTACTAGTTAGCAGTAGAACAAGTCCCTTAAACAGTATGACATCCAAACTTCCCAGATCATTTACTGCTCTTGTTTGTAATGAAGCGTTTTGACGGTAGATAGCGCTTAGCTGCGATGTTGTCTCGCTAAATGTGTTTGCTCATTTTTTTTTACATAAGCGCCATTTGCCTGACCCGCAGCTACTGATAAGGGGTACAAAGGCGCTAAAAGGAGGTAGTTTTTCAGGGTAATAACGGTAGAAAATACATGTATTTTTCTCTATGGAAATTTGAGCAGCATGAGGAAATATTCAACACCATTGTCGACTGTCTTTACTAACATAAGTAACGCATCAAGCATTCTTATAATACGGTATACAATTTAATTTTGGTCACAATTATCGTAATATTTAATTAGCTCCAAACAAATGTGAGCTACATATAGCTCCATATGTTACATCCTTAAAACATGGATTTGATAATGTACTTGTAATGTCGGGCACGTCTTATACTGTCGATTAATTTCAGTTAGCAAATTGTTGGAAATACCCAGAGTAGTCAGATATGGCCCTATGCACGTCCAAATATACCAGGTTGTCCAAATCGATATCGGGGAGGTTATATACATTTTATGATGTGTACAATATGTAGTGAAGAAAATTTTTAACTGGAGCCGTAATTATTCCAAGGGAATCGTTTCGAAATCCTTCTTTTTGTTGCATTCCAATCTATCTAGGCGAAACTGACTTATCTACGTGCTTAATTTATAAAATATTACGAAACAAGTTTTACCCAAAAAATTATATAAAGAAACATTACAAATACAGATTATTTATATTACATAGAAAAATATAGTATGTACAAACAGTAGTTATTAAAACATACCAATATATGGAATAATGATAAATATTCCTTGCATTACTTTATTTTCATTTTTTTTCAAATCTGTAGATAGTAGGTAATAAAACTTACAAAAATGCGTTTTAAATTTAAATATAATATAATTTAAAAACCTGCACACCTTGGAATTTATACAAAAATAAATAACAAATTTCTAAGGTGTGTGAAGTCTGCCAACCCGCATTTGGCCAGCGTGGCAGACTATGCCGTTAACCCTCACAATTTGAGAGAAGACCCATATCCCAACAGTGGAATTATAATGGCTCGATTTAATTTAATTTAATTTAAAAACTAATCTTAAATATTGTCGCTATGAATACCTACACCGGAGGCTCATACAACGGTCAGCTAATAAGTGAATTAACAGTGTACTAAACATTTTATCGCCCACTCACAGTAAATAAATTGTGTCGTTCAAACGATAAAGTTTTATGAAGTTACGCCGTGCTAAAACTTGGACATTCTCGTACTCTATTGTACGAGACTCTATGAGTCTATTGTCTCATTTAATTATACAACGAACCAGAATCCCAGCAGCATGTACAAAAACATTATTTTATCAAAATAACTTTTCTGTCTCTACCTACCTAACGTACCGATACCTAATTTGTACGTCAACGTAAAAAAAGTTTTAGTTTTCCAGCTTCCTATTTGGTGAAATCCTGAAGTTAATCAATTAATAAAATTATTTAATTAATAAAATTGTGCATATGATTTTTCAGTGAATTCTATGTACATTTTTGGTGAAATGGTCAGTAACCGATCTGATATGCGGAGAGGCGCTTGTTTCTCTATTTAAATTCAGAACAGAGGGATACTTGAACCGTGAATTTTGTACATCGGTTTCACGTCTGAACTTTTGTGCATCATTATTATTGACTAAACATAACTGGAACCGCTTACTTGCCTAGTTAATTTTATGAATATTATGAAGCTAGCCTTCAAGACCATATGTTAAGAGTTTTAAAAAATGGAGAGATTTTGGTCGAAATGTTCGAGATAAAGCAACATTGCGGACTTAAATAGATAAATGATTTACGTACCTTTAATCTTAATGATTTATATATATACTATATATGCAATGAAAAGATTTTTTAACAAACTCGATATAAGGAATAATTATTTTATTCCTTCGCTAAAAATTTAATTGCAAATTATAATTTCTAAAGCCCATAAGCTCCCTATTTCGAGGCGACGCTTTAATGCAACTATTTCTCAGCATTACGGAACTAATTGCTTACTTAGTAGACGGGAATACCGTAATTAGATCCGAGCGTAATATTATTTAATATGCTAATAATATCTTTAGCAGAAGATGCATTCTCTGTGTGCTAAGAATTTTTTTAATTAACTGATGAAATATGGACAGTTACATTTAAAAGTTTAATATTGAAATAATTATACTTACAATGTTATAATAAAAATACTCCTCAAACTAATTCACGTTTATACTGTTATGTGAAGTCGGTAACCCTAATGAAAC